>BMAO01028246.1:0-20861 GCA_019973975.1 Trichonephila clavata | reverse complement strand
TATTGTATATATAACATATACTTTTTAAAAATACTTTAAAATAATTTTATACATATGTATAATTGTTGTTTTATTACGGAGTTTCAAATTTAAATGTGTTGGGAAAAAATTTCTCTTCGTGTAATTTGGGAATTTTTTTCTACCCTCTTGATAATTCGAAATTTTTCATTGGTCCATCCAACTTCGAATTATCGAGAGTCGACTGTATATAGTTTAATAAAGACCAACCCCTCAAATGATCTGCGTACATGCTCACACAAACATTGCAAATATTATTAGTAGCGAATTAGTGTCTAAGTAAAACCAATAATGAAAGCAACTAAATAAACCTATTCCAGGTATTATTTGCCCAAATTAGAATCATTTTTCGCTAATGGGGAAATGTCATTATCTCAAACAGAGATCATTATCTTCTCCGATCCTGAGAAAGTAATAAGAGATTAATGGGAGGGGGGGGGGACTTCGCTGAAACCCAAAATCAATACTACACTGAAATGCCATTTAGATGAGAATCACCAACTTTTACAAACTAAGAATTATTGTAAGTAAATGATCTTCCTGAAAACTCCATCTGTTATTCTTCGTATTTGTGAAAATCGTTACAATATTACTTTGGATTAACTGAAATAAAACAATATTTATAAATTTTCCCTGACATATTTTCCCCAAATGGGCTGCATTTAAAAAAAAGTCAGGAAAGACTTACCGAAACTTATACTTTGCTGGCACACAAGCCTTTGCAGACGCGGCAAGTCCACCATTTAGGAACGGCTGTCGCTACCAAATTTCGACGCTTGAATTAATTTAACTCAAGCTCTCGTCAGATGTTAAATTTCGCCATGATTTCATTTTGCCAAGAGTTTCAGATCCGAATTGATACTCAAAGGCAGTGCTGGTTTAAACTCATTTCGGGTCCTGGGCGCAGATCTACGGGTCCACATGGCACTGGCGGATCCAAAGAGGGGCTCTTAGATCCGGTTGAGTCCAGCTTATCTGGGCCCTTCCGGACTTCTGGGATCCAAGAGCTCAATGGATAAAACAATGCTCAAAGGATCTTTTTTGTTGCTGCATAATCAGAAGACATCGATGTGGGATTGATGAGGCCCGCACCCAGAAAATCTATCAACACCAACAGGTATCGAACCCGCAACCTTAGGCTTACGAGGTGAGCGTGCTATCTCCAAGCCTCCGAGCCGGCGTTTTCCCTGACATCAAGTAGCTCATTTAACTCAGTGTGTTTTAGTTGCTTTACAGATTTCTATTCCATCTATGAATTTTTTTAAAAATTTTCTTTTTTACATACCCAATAGCAGTACCAGTAAAATTTATAATGTAATTGGAGTATTGATTTAATTTCAAGTAATTTTCTTTTAAATTAAATTTTTTTAGTTAGAATTTCCTTGAATAAAAAATAAGCATTTTTGAATGTTTTCTGCAAAAGTTTGCGATCGTTATGAGTTTTAAAGCACCATTTCAACTAGTCGTAAATATAACATGGGCAGAATAAGTCATAGAGGCAGTTTAACTCTAGTAAGTGAATGCGTGTTTATTAAACGTCGTTTTCTCAAAGTAATGATATATGCACCTTTCTTTTCTATAATTAATCCATCCCTTTTTACTCCATACGAATGCCACTTATTGCATGGCTATTAAAGAGGTCATATCCCATTTTAAATTATTTTAGCTTATTTATTTTATTTCTTTGTACAAATGTTGGCCTCGGGTAGCCTAGTGGTTAGAGCATCGGACACCAGACCGAAAGACCTGGGTTCGATGCCCGATGTCACCAAATACCCTCCGAGTACACACGGAGTACGTGCTCGGTAAATCAGTGGGTTCGAAAGTCTTGTGGGTGGTCGTAGCAGCAACCACGGATGCAGGGGTCTGGAGAATATTTCCCTCCCCTCTAGTTACATGCCTAAATTGTGGAGGTGGTGTCGCCATCTATCGTGTATTTACCGAGCCAAATCGTACTGTCACCTGCACGGAGCTCAAAGCTAAAAGCTAAAGATAGGCATACGCCTAGCCTTTTGCCATGATGAATTTCGTGGACCTCGATCTGACTACGTCAGACAGGTGGCATAAGAAAATACAACTTTGTACAAATGTTAATTTTTATAAGTAAGTCCCCCCCCCCCCAATTCTTGTTAAATCAGATATTTTCTGCTGCCGGTGTTTTCTATCAAAGATGCTTCCAATTTCATGTTTTCATCTCTGATGATTTATCATTGTTGAGTTAGAGAAACCTCTTTTTACTCTTTAAAAATAATTCTTACTTGCTTCCTCTAACACGTTTAAAACATTTAAAATTAAGTTTATTTCTTCGTTAAGAAACACTGAATTGTAATGTAATCAAGTATAAGGTGAAAAACCTCTCACCTGTCTATTGTTATAATGGTGAGAATGAGCACAGAGGATTCGCTGCTGAGAGTTGAAAGAAATCCACAAAGACTGCATTGCCAACTGTGTCTCCATTTGGTTTCGTGGTGAATGTAATGACCTCTAAAAGCAACGTCATAGGCCGCTATAACGAACAAGTAAACAGACATGAGAAGGTCAGCCAAAGAAAGGTTCTTTATGTAGAAGGAGTGGACTTCGTTGGGTTCCGCCAATAAGAAACGGCCAACAAGAACGGCCACATTTCCAAGTCCTGCAACAAAAGCTACGAGCCAGACGCTGACACGGAGGACCACGCTGTCAAGTAAATGAGCAATGCTA
Source organism: Trichonephila clavata (assembly GCA_019973975.1). NCBI lineage: Eukaryota > Metazoa > Arthropoda > Arachnida > Araneae > Nephilidae > Trichonephila > Trichonephila clavata. The sequence goes on along the minus strand of BMAO01028246.1, from coordinate 18,143 downwards.
CTGATTCCATCTCCACGGGGCTCACACACTCGAACATGGAGGGCGAGGGAGCATAGGTGGAACTCGTCGAAGTAACTGGAAAAAATAATATTGTAAAAAAATGAGTGTTGTATATTTTGCTGAAATAAAAGCAGCTGATGTATAATTATCCTAAAATTAGTACAAAATAAAATATGTAAACAGAATAAATGCTTCAGCATGTAATACACCTTTGGGTGTTTAACCCTCAAATGCATATGTTGCCAATTGTCTACATTCCACACACACAGTTCGGCTGAATTTTATTGAAAAACCCGAGTGTGTGCGTTTCCAACCACACTACATTAATAATCATCTACAGATATAAAAATGGATGCTTGCATTTTTGACATCATTACACTCCAACACCGTTCAACCGATCACTCTGAAACTTGAATGTATATGCATTTTTTTGCGAAGAATTCTTTTGAGCTATCTTCTTTGTTGCAGCTACCACCAGGTGGAGCTACAGCATAACTTCTTCTATACTGTTCAATCAATTGTCGACGTAATTATCAGAAATTATGCCAACTTGATTCTATCGCTATGTTTCCATTGAATTGCCATTATAATGTAATTAGCGGCGTTGCTTGCGTATGTTACAATTTTAACATAAAATAAATACAACAGAAAATAAGATTAACATCCAGATATAAATTATTTGCACTATTTTAAGCATTCATTACTCTAAATTCGTAACAATATGTTACTTTTGCTGAGCAGAGATCAGCTTAGGAAGGTATTTCCAAAAATTGACTCGCAAGGGAGTTACGGAGAAGCTATAAATAAAAAAAAATCCTTTTTTATCTGCTATTAGACCCACAGATTTAAAATTTAACAAATGTGGTTTTTGTTCAGCTGATATATGCAAAAAGCTTTTTTTTGTGTTTAATTGGCAATTCACGTAAAATTAACTCATTAAAAACTTCTTTATCCTTCAATCTGTATTGTTTAATTTTTCATTTCACTTCCGTGCGGAGAACGGGTATACCAGCTGGTAGACTATAAAAATCATGTGTGAAAGGAAAACAACATTAATTTTGGTGTGTCAGTTTTTTTTTTTTTTTTTGACATTTGAATGTGGTAGCTGATAAAGTTCAATGTGTTACCGGGACAGATACTTTCTATTTTCTAGTTTTAATAAAAGAGTGAGATTTACCAATTGAAAAAAAAATACTTCTGATCTGCTGTCAAGTAAACTATCAACGTTTGATGTTGTACTTGAAAATTTATTGGATATATGCCAGATTCTTGGGAAATTCTGTAAGATTGCCAAATGTCTACATACATTCTATGTCGAAATAAATAATCAATATTACTACCTAGACTTTTTCATTTATTTTTTACTTAACCTACGATTACATTTCTAGGTTAGTCCTAACCTTTGTTTATCGCATTGGCGAATTGTAATTGTTGTATTCGATAGAAGTCCAATAAGGAAAAATGAGCTGCTTGTGCAACTTGGCGCAATTTATTTTTCTTCTTTGCCAAATGTGTGGACTAAAATAGGATTTTACCCCATTAGCCACTATTATAAAAGTGGTAGTTACCTATTATACCATCGAACAATTTCACACAGTCAAAAAACATCGTCACATGTTGTCGTTATATATGCGTTAACAAAATTATTATGTTTGTACGCACGTGTGAAGAGTTTTACAGTTATATTTACAGGTTTTGGTGGATATGGAGCAACAAAGGCTATCATCCACTGATCTGTGAAGAGTTTTCCAATGTTAGCTGCATATCGTAGTATAGGAATGGTATTGCGGAATAGGTCCAGGGACGTCTTAAGGCATGGCTCAACTGGGCCCGGGCCGAAGGCCTCGTCCACAATGGGGGCGTCGCCTCGTTCACGACTCAGCCGTAATAAGATCATGATTCGAATAGTTTCAAAGGTCAAATGCTATTTCCGGTTGTATTCTCCAAAAAACTAGGAATTTCAAACGATATCTCAACTGCTACATGTGTGATCACCATCTTCCACGTACAGGCCTAGGCCTACCACCATACACCATTACTATTCATTCTGTCAAAAGGTGGCAGTCAGTCGAGCCGATTTGTACGATTTAAGTCATACACGTTTATTTGTTTCGGTTTTGTAAGAGTGACAATGTATGATATGTACGTTATATTTTATGGGTCATTGATGAGGCCTACATTTGTGTTGGGTCCCAGGGCCTATTTTTACGTAGGGGCCAGGGTCTGCTTTTTCGTAAAGGCTCAGGGCCTCAAGAAGTCTTAAGACGTCCCAGAATAGGTCAGTGTTATTATAGTAAGTACCTAAAATCGTTATTTCATTCACCGAAATAATATCGTTGTTTAATCTATGAATACAGTGTTATGATCTAATATTTGACGTACGCAATAAAAGGACCTTGACAGTGTGTGTGCAAAGGATTTACTTATTTAACCTCTTAACTGCCGAGGAAAAGTTAGGAAATTCACCCGCCCCATGCCACCGTTTTTCCTACAGGCGCGCGCGTTGTTTCGCGGTTCATTGTGGTAAAAGAAAAAACGCGTGTTTTTACGCCTAAAAATTGTCTACTTTCACTTTTAAAAAAAAGTATAAAATAATAAAATGAAAATAAAAATAATTAATCTCTAGAGTTGCAATGTAATAAAAAATGAATTATCTGTTCTGTGATATGTCCTGAAACATGGTTGAGCACATAAAACAATATTATCTTCAGTGCATTCGGACAAAAAATAAAAAGCTTCTTTTTCACACGGTATGTGAAAATGACTGCAAATGAAAAATAGAAAATAGAAACGAAAGAACAAGAAAAACTGATTAGCTATGAATTTTATTGTTCCTGGAATATACCCGTTCAAATTCCCTCCCCACCTCTACACCCAAATAAGTAAATTCTTTAGAAGCACTCTGTCATGTTATTATATTCCAAAGCCGTGGGACTAGTTTTAAACAGAGCAGCACAATAAAAAAGTCCTCCTTTGGAAGGACGTGTACACACTCCCGGGGCACTTAAGGGTTTAAAGGATTTTTTTTTCTTCCTTTACCCTCTCCTCCCCCAATATATTACCTTACGCACGCCTACGTGAAAAACAGTAGCATTGGGGAGCAAGTCGCATAATTTTTAATCCGCAGTGAAGGGATTAATTATAATCCGTAAAAATTATCAAGATAAGGGGTAACTTTTGCGTATAATTTTATATATGACAATCCCATGGGGTCACTGGTAATTATTAAACTTGTTCTTAATTTGGTATTGTTAAATTAATTATAAAATACATTGTGTAGTATTGATACATTTATAAGTGTATTATATCAGTGTAAATGTGTATTTTCTTTTTATTATGTCAGAATGTATTTTGTTTACTTTCAGTAAATTAATAATTTTTTAAATAATCTTTCGTTTTCGACTTTTCAAAACGCTTCCGCCCCCTCATAGAGTTAGCACGCCCCCCCCCTAGAGGGGCGTGCCCTACAGTTTGAAAGACGCTGCCTTAAATAAACAAAAATTGTACATTATTCTCTTGCGTCTACATAAGAGCGCAAAATTGATAACCTATGTATTAATTTGCTTGAAACCTCTTGATATTAATGAGAATGGAATAATAAAACAAATAAAATGAGTTAGAACATTTGTCTGAACTTAATTTTAAGAGTATATTATATATCTATGAAAATCTGATTTTTAATATTTTATTCGATTGCCTTTATTGTTTAATTAATATAATTCCTTGCTTAATACTGTTCTTTGCATATTTTTAAAGAGCAATTAAATACCATGGTTTGATTTAGGGGTGGGATGCCAGCATAGTTGCTGGTTTCATGATCTGATCTCTTTTTTACCCCATATAGCGTTTAAGTTTTTTTTTTTTTTTAATTTCTATTAATCCCTTCACATATTTATTAATGTTGAAATTTACTCTTATTTTCTTCTATTATGTACTTAATTTTAAATGCATATTAAACTAATCAAAATTTTTTTTACAGATGTAGTTTGTTTCTACTTAGGTTTCCTTTTTTTTATTTGTGATATTTTTGACTCGAATAATTTCGATATCGGAAAAAAGTGATATAATTTTTCTTATTTTATTAATTTCTTTACCCATTCCGCACAATATCTTTTCGAAACACTAAATCCACCAATGAACTCAAAACGCTCCATATTGCATCATTTTTTCAATGACCAATTTTTTATTTCTTATGTGGTGGTTTTGTTTATTTAAATATGATATTCATTTCTGGAATTTAAAATTTAATCGTAGAATGTGTTTTACTAAAACAAGTATGTGCATTTCTTTTCTTAAGTCGATCTTTTATGGTGGTATCTTAAAATAGCGAATTTTTTTTTCAGTTTTATATGTAAAGGAAAAAATAAATTAAATACATTATCATATAAAAAAGGTTGAAAAAGGAAGCTTTTTATACCAGAAAAAGATCAAACATAAAAGAGATACTCTATGATAGATGCCAGTCCTTATGAGAAAGTTAAGTCAAAAAATGTTTATGTCAAAAAGAACTAAAAAGTTTAGAATTCACCCCGTAACATTAAGAGAAAGCTGTCGTAATAATAAAATTTTACTTCGCCCCCGGGTGGGCTCGAACCACCAACCTTTCGGTTAACAGCCGAACGCGCTAGCCGATTGCGCCACGGAGGCTTGTGTGGTGTGAGATACACTCACTCTATTTAAACAGGTGATAAGAGAAGATATAGTACTTAAGATAAGATGAAGCGATTTTTCATTAGGGTTATCAATTCAACATTTTGAGAAGATTTCGGTTTCATAGTTTTAATTTCTTGTAATTTTTTGAAAAAAAATTTGTGAATTTTGTATGTGTATTATTTTCTATAGGTAAAATTAGATTATTGAAGTAATATTTGCATCCACGAAATACTACACAATAAAAAGGAGGAATTTTCAATTGTAAGTTTTAAATTGGATCCCTGCAATTTTAGTATTCGTTTTACGAAGCACAGAAGCTATGAGAGCGAGATTAAAAAATTGTTTCGGATCATTTCAAACAAATTTTATAATTCGTTTTTCTAATCATCGGATTAAATTATTCAGCAGTGATGTGCATATATTGTATCATCTCTGTGAAACGAATCAAACTTTAAAATTTCATAAGTACTGTTCTCCAAACTTTTTCTGCTGAGATTCTAAATTTTTTCTGAACGTTCTTTGGAACTTTTTTAAACTTTTGATTCTTATTTCATTATTGATAATCATTAGAAATAAGGAAAGAAAACGTAAGTTAATGAGGAAAAATATAATTCTAATTTGTGTAGAGCTTTTTTATATATTTCGTTGGCTTCATGCCACACATAATACTTAACTGATTATAAAATTTGTTTCCATACAATTGAATAATATTTTCATTTTAATTAGTAATTATTAAACATTGAAAAATTTAAAATAAATAGTTCAATATGAGTCTAAAAGAGAAATACTAAAACTAACCATTATATTATAAACACACACACACTGAAGGAGAAAAACGATTAAAATAGTTCTCCAACTAAACTCATACAAACTCAACATTATTAAAGATTTAAAAAAAAAAAAAATAAGAAGATGCGTTTGCTCAGAAGTATTTTGCTTTAAATAATGTTATACGAATAATCTTAGCCTTTTTCTTCTTGTCTGTTTTGTGGGCATCATTGGTCAGTTAGGTCAGTGTTCCCCAACCTTTTGATCACTGTGTACCGCTCAAGTTTCATTATTTTACTGCGGCCGCTGAGGGTGGGAAGTTGATTGTTCAAATTTTCGATTGTTTTGATTTAAAAATTTTAATTTATTAAGATATGCCTTTAGAATAAAACACAGTTACACGAAAACATGAATATAAAGTTACTTAACATGTAATATAAAGTGATTTCCTTGGAAAGTTGTACAAATCCGAGAGAAATACGATCAAGTAAATAAAATGAAAAAAATTTAATGCTCCTTGGGCGGTCCGGTACCATTTGATTCATAGACCATTACTGGTCCACGGTCCGGTAATGGCCTATGGTTTGGGATCACTGAGTTAGGTGAAGGCAACGAATGTCTTCTCCCGTTTTGTGTTCAAGAGAAACATCTTCGATTCGAATAGTATTCTAAGAAACTAAAAACTCGCTTTTATTGAAAAACAGAAGGTTAAAAAGTATGAAACAATACTAAATCTACTTTTTAATAATAAATAATAAATTTTAATCCTATTTAATAAATGATTTAAAATTAGTAGCGTATTAAAAACTACAAATCATATGCATGTTCCTCGATACGGAAAGAAAAAGAGTAAATAACTTTTAATTTCACAATTCAAATTTAAAAAAATTAATTATTCTATAGTAAACTGATAAAATACAACGATGTTTTAAGAGTTATGATTATTAAGATGTATATTTTCGATTAGTAAATCAGCAATTAAAAATGTGCTCCAAAGTGCAATACACCTTCAATCAGGCTTAGCAGAAAATCGAATCTTCCTTATTTGCTCAGCTTAGATTTTTGATCGATTATGAAAGAAATAATATCTAATTTTATTTCATTGGAATATTTTTATTTTGCTTCACAATGAATGAATTAGAACAGAACCTGGTAATTCATATATGATGATTGCAGGGAAACTTTTTTAACATTTTATTTCGATAATACACAAAGTTAAAATCTAGTTTCTTGAGTGATATTGACTTTATAAAAACAGTAGAATCTCTTATGTTTGATGTATGAAAAAACCGAAATGAAATAAGCACAACGGAAGTTTGAGTAGTATAACCCCATAATTGTGTAGTTAACCACAATTTTTCCAACAGAAAGGAAGACAAAAAAATTCCAATTAGGCTTAACAGAGCTACATGGCCCAAGTAAACATTGAATTTTCTTGAACAAGAGTCACAAAATAAGATACTCTCGAGAAGAATGAATTAGTTCTAGCAGGTGATCACGTGACCGTTTTTAAACAGCTACTGTTATTGCAATATGTTCAAGCTTTTTATCTACGACCATTTAAAAATGACGCAGAAATATTTTTTTTTCAACACAATTAAAACTGCATTGTTATTTATGAAGAAAAGTATTTATTTACTCAATTAAATTATGCACAACACGCTATTAAGCAGCATATTCGTCAAAATTAATAACTTTTTAATTTTTACGACTGCACTCAGATATTAGGAGTTACAAAATTTTTTGAACGATTCATATGCAGGATCGTCGAACACAAGAACTTCAAGACATTATGGAGTAAAAACTTTTGTATGTGATGAATTGCCTAAAATGAAGCATAATACTGAAGATAAAATTCAGAAATGGTACAAATCAGCTATAGGTATGACATTGGTGATACTGCATAGCTAATTAAAATGAAGTAAAATAGAAACATTGTGGTTGCCTACTTGAAATAAATAAATATTTAATTTTTTTCTGCAAAAACAAACAAACAAAAAAACCCATTTAAATAAACTTAATGATATTTGTCTTTCAACTTTTTCCAATTTATAAAAAATTGTAATTATTTTACAGATATGTAATTATAATACAATCCGTAATAAATACATAGCAAGCGATCTTCAGAATAAATCAGGTAGAATTACGTCCTATATGAGAATATTAGACACACGAATCAAATATTAGGATTCGAAATATATTTCCCCCCAAAAATATAATGGAACAAACTTCGCAGACTTTGACGCAATAAATTTGCATATTTATTTGTAGAAAGTTTAAGTAAATAAACCTGGATCACAGTGTCGTTTCTAAAGAGGTTCTGTTTGTTCTGTTTGTAATACAAAACACTTACAATAATTGAAATTTCAGATGTTGACTATTTTAAGATAGGAATGAGAACTGATGTTTAGAATAATTAACCAACTTTTCACAAAAAACAGATAAAATATTATATCAAAGGTGCAAAGTCATTAGCCATTCAGAGTTGATTTGAATAATTAACTAAAACAATTATGCTGCAATGTAAATTTTCTAAGACAAGGTCCTTTGTGGTAATTAAGCAGTACTTTATCTGATTTATTAAACTCTACAATTATACCCGCACACATATATATATATTTAAATAAATATTTCAAACATTTAGCAATATAAAAGTTTTAATTCGTGTTTTTTTAAGCGAAAGATATTTTTTTTCCCTTTCATAAAATGTTAATTAATGTTAAAAGGCGATGTTGTTGTTGTTGTTACTAATGCCACCCATCTGACGTAGACCGATCGAGGCCCACGAAATTCATCATGGCATCGGGTTAGATTGTACGAATGTCGTTAGCCGTAGCTTTGCGCACCATGGAGGTGATAAGCTGTTATTCGTGTTTATTTACTTTATTCTGTATTCGTGTTTATTTACTTTCAAATTGAAAAATATGAATAAAAAAATATAAGAATGGCTTTATTTTTTAATATTTTTCCTATTTAGTATCAGTGCAATTATTGTCTGAAAAGAAGTACAAATTAAAAATATGTATTGTAATTACATTAAAATGCAATTGCTTTTACTAATAACGCATGTAATGTTTTTAAACAGACATTTCAAATGAAACTGTAGCATGTAACAACTTTAAACTTAAGAATGGTCTTACTCGTTTTTTAATACATTAGTTAATTTTAAAAAAATTTCTTTGCAAATTTGCAAGTTACTTTTTTGTTTGTTTTATGTAATATATAACAAAATTTAGGATCTATGTAGAAATAAAATGAAATCCTTTTAAAAAATTAAATTATCGACATTATTGGTGTTTTGTTTTATTTTAGCATTCCTATAAATAATTTATTTTCTCCTACCCAAAATATAAAATGAATTCTTATAAAATTGGTCTCCAAAACTGTTTCAAACATCCTCCAGAATATTACAACTCCCCCACATCCCCACATAACACATTTTTCATAAAAATATTATTAAATAAAGAATAAAATTTTCAAATTTCAAAAATTGAATAAAATAATACATGCAAGTTTTATCTAGAATCAGTCTGTTGAATAATAATTAGTAAATAATGTAAAAAATAAAAAAAAAACACACTATTTGTATAAATTCACTTTTTCTTTAAGAAATTGCAACATTCATCGAGCCGGATTGCTGTTGCATGATTGAAGAAAATCTCACTTGCTGAATCACTGGGTATGAGATTCATAACAGATAGAACCGGTTTTGTCTGGTCTGAAGGCAGGAACTGGTTCTAGACTTATTTCAGTTGGAAATTACGAAGCCGAATCTTGCAATTGACTGGGATTCGTTTGGTGTGAAGGGAGCCTAATTCTTTCCATATACCATACTAGCTGGTATATCTATTACAGCACGGGTGGATTAAAAAATTAAACAAAGCAGATTGAAGGAAAAAGAAGTTTTTAATGAGTTAATTTTATGTGAATTGCAAATTAAACTACAACAAAAAAAGGGTTTTTGCATATCTCAGCTGAACAAATAAAGCATATTTGCTAAATTTTAAGTCTAAAAGTCTAAAATAGCTGACAAAAACGTTTTTTTTTTAAATTTATTTATAACACCCCGTAACTCTCTTGTGGGTCGAGTTTTGAAAACAACTTCCTAAACTAATCTCTGTTCAGCAAAACTAATACATTGTTATAAAATTTGTGTAATAGTGTAAATAATTTATATCTGGATGTGTAATACGTTAATATTACTTTCTGTTATATTTATTTTATGTTAAAATTGTAATATTTGCAAGCAACGCGTTCCTTACATTTTAATGGTGATTCAACTGAAATATAGTGAAATGTTGGTGATTGAGCGAAGTTGGCATCATTTTTGGCGACCAAGTTGGCAACTTCGCGATTGATTGAACGGTGCAGAAGTTGATATGCTGTAGCACCACCTGGTGGAGAGCTGCAACAAAGAGGACAGCACAAAAACCTTCTACTTAAAAATACATTTATATCCTAATTTTCATAGTGATCGGTTGAACGGTGTTGGAGTGAAGCGAATTCCTATATATAAACATCCATTATATATATATATATACATTTGGTTTCAAAAAAAAAGTTTCAACATTTGGCTGTGAATTTCCCAATATTAAAAAAAGTATTAATTATAAGCTATACGCTCCTTATAATTTTTTTATATCTGAGTTGACTTTAATTTTAAGCAATGAAATTTTATTGATCGTTTTATATAATTATAATTGCAGCATAATTTAAATTAATAATAATTTCGACATCAGTTCTGAAAACTAGACACTGGAATTTAAAAGTATAAGTATTTTCTTCTTTAAGGTTTGTCAGAAGTCTTTAATCAGAGTGATATGTAGTTACTTTTAAAGTAATGGTAGGAATTCGATAATGATTTGTGAAACAATTATACTAATGCTGTATATCTTAAATATCTGTGTAACAATGCAGAGCGTGTGTACTTCGAAAAAATATATTTAAAAGTGAAAGTAACGCGAAAAAAAATTTTTTTTTCTCGAGTATTTCCCGTAAATTAAAACTCCTACGCTTGTTAAAACTTTGTCGTTTTTGAAACTTTTTCTCGAAGAATTTCATTACTCCTTTCAGTTAAAAAGAATTTAAAAAAAAAGAACATGTTCTCTTGAGAAATTTGTTCGAGTTGAATAGTTGTACTGATTTTTCAATTACGAAATTGCACGCATGAAAAAAAGAATGGAAAAATTTCGGCCGATTTAAGAAATGGTAAAAGTATAAGCAGAAACAGAAAAATCAAAAAGAAGATATTTCAAACAATTTATCAGAAAGAGATAATCACAAAATTTAGCAAACGATGAAAGATGGGGGGAAAAAAAAGAAAAGACATCCAGTAAATTTTCTTTTATGTGCTTATAAAGAGGTATGATGAAGAATTCCACATGGAATTTTTTTAAGAAACTCGCAATTTGATGCCAATGATAAAGAATATGATATATGTATTACTTCTTTTACCATGAATATAAAAAGAAAATACTGATTCCAGATTTAAATAAAAACAGCAAAGTGAATTTAAAAGATAAACAAGACACTTAAAAAGGAGTTTAGAAATAAATTAATACATACATGTGCTTCAGTTGAAGCAGCTCATCGAAAGATCCTGCCTTAAGAGCTTTTAAAGGATTCTTCTTCAAGTTTCTGTAAATAAAAAGAAAAATATAAGTAAAAGTATAAGAGCGTGATTATGTACAAAAAAATGGAAAACAGCTTCGAATCATTTCATCAATTAGTAAATTGAGGTACTTAAAATAAGTTTCGCACTAATAGGTGTTACTTTTACATTGTTTTAAAAATATTTAAATTAAAGCATTTTCAATTGTCACTTCACAGAGAATTCTTTTTTTATAAAAAAAAATTATTATTTAGATAGAATAGATATTTTTTTCTGTCCAAAAATGAAACAAACATAGCTTATTAACTAGTTCAGTATATTAGAAAACAAAGGGAAATTTAATTATTTCATTAATTAACAATGTCTAATAAAAACATTTAGTTTTCTTTAAATGTTTTTTGCCTAATCGCAATGCGAATCGAAATGAATGCATTAACATATATTAGCTATTGTTCATGTTTTACTTTTTTTAATTAGCATTTTTTTTTCAATACGGGAGAATATTACAAATTTAATCAAGTATGGGAAAAAACACTAATTGCATTCAGACTATATTCTCCTAAAGTTGAAGAATAGGACACACATAGGACTTTTTACATTGTTATATTAAGATCAGGTGTAACTGTATTATACAGGGTGTCCCAAAAATGACACAAAAACTCTGCACCACCAGATTCCTAGTTGGGAGTGCATAAAAAATGCTCAAAGAACTGTACCTGTATAATCCACAGTTTATTAGAAAAATGCGGTAAATAATAATAAATGAACGGAGTTCCGGCGCATTTCTGTGCTCCTGTACGTAATCGGCTGGATTTTGTATACTACAGCTGCTGGATTGGACATGTGGGTCCTGTTTTATGGCTATCACGATCAGCAGATCTCACACTGATGGATTTTTCCCCTATTATTCAATCTCAAGGGGTTGGTACGTCGATACGTTGTAACAACAGAAACGGACTTAGTTGCTCGTCTACATGCTGCTTGTAATTGACAGCACGCTATTGCGGCATTTTCACTCTTAAATATTTGCAAATACTGTCGTTGATTCGTACTTTACGGTGTTAACACCCCCTTTCATTGCCTGTGACGTCATATTTTGTTTTTCGTACTTTTCTCGTGAGCTATGGATCGTACAGGAACAGTTCTTCGGGTATTTTTTATGTATTTCGAACGAGGAAGCTGGCTGTTGGGTTCTATTTACGGGAGACTCTGTAAGGAAAACTATATTTTGGGGCTTACCAGCTATTCTCCTGTTTCAAAAAAATCCAGTTTCTTACTATTTAAAATACACTCTAATAAAAAAAAATCGAAGCACCAAAAAAGGAGTTGTCCGATTGTGATGAAAATTCCGTAGACAGAGACATCTTGATCGAACACGCAAATGATTAAATTTTCAAGACCAATGAACATGAATTGCGGCCGTAACGCGCATTTTTGCTGAGCAACTCGGAAAGTATAAAACGTAAAATAGAGGCGAAAAATTTATCTTTTTCTTTTCTGCCGTTGTGATTCCCGAGAGAAAAACGTTTTCAACATCACGACGTTTTCAAAGAACTTATAGGCAACTGAATGACTTTGAATGATGTCGTATTGTCGGAATGCCTGAAGCTGGGGGGTCACACCGAGCAATAGATCGTCAATAGCAATGTACAGACACAGCTGTGTAAAGATGCTGGCAGCAATGGTTGCCCGCCCGATAATGGGATTGCAAGACTGTTGCCTTTCTGACACACACGTCATTAAAGGGATATACAGTAAATATCGTTTATCCGGATCAATTGGGATCGGACTCCGTTCAGATACGCGATTGTTCGGATAACTGAAAACCGAATGCGATTCATGCTGTATATGATACAAATATGAACAAATATTGAAAATCATCCTATGCGGGAAACATGCTTGAAGAAAAAGCAAAATAGGTGCAAATGTCGCAATTTTACCTTGGTTGGGGAAAAAATTCACTTCCGTTTCGCTGTAACATTGTACACCTTCGTTTTTTCACCGCAAGATCTCTGATTCTCTTGAGCAGCAGTAGTTGAGTAGGATAGCGCTCTGATTGTTGTTCGTACCACTCCATAGCTGTCTATAACGCAGGAAATGCGTCAGCATTTGATACTTTCATTGTTGTTGTCCTCGCCTTCATCCGTTTCATCATAGACAGGGTCGGATTCTTCTTGCATGGAAGTAACAATCTCGTCATCATTTAGCATTTGAAATCCACAGTCTTCTGCATCGCCTACCATCCAGGTTTCTACATCAACAAAACTCAACAAAAGAGCGCGTACACCCCCCCTCACTTGGAAACAAACCGACCTAATAATCCGCACAAATGTTTACCAAATCACACAACTGAAATTCCTCAAATATTCCTCACCTTGGAGTTTCCCGTCACTTTTGGCCTCAGACGAAACAAATGTTGAGCATAGCACTGTTCGAAAACGTATCCGGACTTAGGTTCAGATATTTGACGCTCCGGATAATCAACGTTCAGATAAACGACAACTCTACTGTAGATAGAGAAATAGTTGGAATTTGTGTCAATACTTGACGGTTTTAAAAGCCGTTTTGGTGGAAGACTGATTTAAAAGTATTTAAACGGAAGTAAATCCCCTGTAAAGCAGCGGTTCTTAATCTTTCGTTCGCCCCCCCCCCCCATTTTATGTATCAGCCTAGCATCGTGGATCCTCAAGATTTTGGACACTCCTCCCTGACTCAAAACACATGGCTAAGTGTGATTTAAAGGTTCCTCAATAGTACTTATGCAGACTTTCTCTTGTTTTTCCTTCAAGAAAACAGTAAACAGCTAATTGAAAATGTTTCAAAGTACTAATTTCAAATAAATAAATAAATGCGCTTAATTATAGAAATTAAATTTTAATGAGAAGTATGGGACTAGATTTATTGAAAAGTATTGATATATTAGGTGTAATACTTGAAATCTACAGCCTCATTTCTGTTCTATACAGACGGTTTTAATCAGTAATAAAGAAAAACTTTAACAATAAATTGGAAACCTTCGCAGACTCCTAGAAAAACGCTGGGTACCCCGGTGGTAAGCGGACAACAGTGTGTAAAACGTTGCTGTAAAGGTTTTTAAAAATATTATTCAAAGTTTCGAAAAAATCGATTTCCTAGGTTTCAATGCCAATAGTAGTAGAACATCCATATTTTTCTCCAACGCCCTTCTCAATGGTAGCATGGGAGTTGGCTATTCCTTGGTCAATCATATGCATGATTTTGCAGAGTTATAAAACTATCAGTGCAACTTGTGAAATGTGCAGCAGATTGATGATTTTACACGTCTTGATTTTGCTTTACATTTTCAGGAAAGGATACAAGTAGATGAGTGCCAGTCATCTCATATGCTTTTCGAATGTATTTTTGATGGTGAGAAAAGCTTTAAACATCATATCCTTTTGTTCACCAAGTTAAAAAATGCAAAAAATGCCTGACATTACAACGGTTTTCCTTTAAAAACTTCTTAATTTCTCCAACTTCTTTCTAGTGAAGCTGCATTCATGCTGCTTTTGAATTTCATATAAAACATCTGTTTTTATGTGTATTACTAACTGCATGGTCCGGAGTTGTACGGGCATTTTCCAAGGTATAACTTTTATTGCCCATTGAAATTTCTCCTTCACCTCTCGGTGTTAAAGCTTCCTGGTATGTGTGTGTGATTTCTATATTAATGTCATCAAATTCCCTTTTTTGAAATTCCTACCACTTATTTGCCCCGTTAGATGGGGCTGTTTCCTCTCCGTTTATCCCGGCATTTCACGGGCGTTTTCCGAGAGTATAACTTTGTCACTATGAAAATTTCTCTTTTCCCGCGGTGTGAGGGAGTTTCATATTTATGCTATTAAAATTCCTTTTTGTCCGAAATTTCTTCTACCGTATTCTCTTAAAATCAACTGGTCTCCTAACCCCTGATGCTTCTAATGAGTAAATCTGCATTCTTAATGTTTTGTAATTTCATTGGATTGATTTCTTAACTTTTGCATTGTAGTTTGCTTTTTGTTTTGTATTTTATTTTGTTTGTTTTACTTTCTATACAATAAACCTCGTGTGACGTTTGTGGTGCATGAGAATTATTTTTTCACTATTCATTAAAATCGTACAAGAAAATTAATAATGACATAAGCTCTTATATTTATTATATGAACAGTTTTATTATTATTATTATTGCTGTTGTTGTACGTATAATTGTCGCTTATGATATTTCGTTAGACATACTGTAGCTGTTTTGTGAAGACTACAATAAAAAAAAACAATAATTTAATGCTTAGAAAAGGTTGACAAAAAACGACAAGTTAATTTTTTCAGAAAAATAGACTACACCAATTTTCTGCAACCTTTTTATAGTAACGTATCACTATATTCCATTCAAAAACGAATGCAAAGAGTTTTAAAAATATATATACAACTTCTTGAGAGAATTCTTCAGTTAAAAATATTCAGGACTTTTTCATAAAAGATCGAAAATAGTTTTACAAATAACGGTACTATTTTGGATTTCTGAATAAAAAAATGAGTGATTTCCTTATGCGTCCCTTGTGTGTGAATTTAGACTGAACAATTCTTTTACGCGATATCCTTGAAATTTCTTCTAAGAATGATTGAATAGAGACAAACAATATGTCTGACAACCGTCTCGAATGCCAGAATTGATTTCTTTATATACAAGACTCTATTTTTATTGCATAATAATATCGTTATTCAGTCACTAAAAACCGTATTATCCTTCTTTAAAAATAAAATTCTAGAACCAATGCTAATTTATGTGTTTCGAATTTTTCTGTAAATGATTATTTGTTTGCTTTTATGGTTAATTTACATTTAAAAAATTATCACATTTTCTAAACAGTGTCATTATGAAATTTTAAATAAATTTCTGGTGTGTTATACTACTTTATTTAATTTTTTATAATATTGCTTTTTATTAGTCCCTAATTAATATGCAGTGTTTCAAGGCAAATGAAGGCAACAAAATATTTTAAGAAATGTTTCAAAAGAACTCTAAAATAAAGCAAAAAGTACTTACAGTGATTCTAATCTAGACATCATTGAAAAAGTTCTCCCATCGATGCTGCGAATATTGTTGCCATGAAGGTCTCTGTAAGAAGACGAACATAAAAAAATACGCGTTGAAAATTCAATACAAGTATAAATAAAAGCATACTTTAATTTAAATATTCAACTTTTTTTTTGTTTTACTTATTTTATTATTATTTTTTATTTTTTAAAAATTAGAGTAATTTTTAAAACTTTGGGAAACTGCCGAATCTGGACACATTGAAAAAAAACCCTGAATTTTAATGATATATTCGTTGAGGGGAGAGAACGACCAGAGTGCTTAGCTATTTCGAGCTTTAACTTCTCATCATTAATATTTTAAATGACTGTAATGTTATGACCCCCCCCCCTTGTTAAAATTTAAAAATAACATTGGAAGTGAAGCAAAAGTGCTATATTTATACATTTTGTGCTCGAAATACACAAATATTATTTTGAAGAAAATGAGAGCATTTTACATTATTTGATACTTACTACATAACATTTGATTATTGACTAATTAAAAACAATACTTAATTAATGAAAAATAATTCTTAATTAAAATACAATGAAAATATTGATAAATTTTAAATTCACTTACAATTTTAAAAGTGATGTCAAATTTCCAAAAGAATTGGTCTTAAGGCATCGTAAGCGATTCATAGCTATGGCCCTGTAAAATACATAAATACAAGTTTACATTTTATGTTGAACATCAATTAAGATTTTTTACCAATTGAAACGAAGTTCCAATAGTATTTTTTTTCCTAAAAAAGGAATGTGTACTTCTATCTTTGTTTCAATTAAATAATTTTTCCTCTACCAATCATACACATATTGATTTCTACTGCTTTTTTACTTAACTCTTAATTGAACTTAATGATTATTAAAGATTTATTGAAAGAAGAAGGTTAATTATTACGAAGATTATCAAGCATAAAGACCATTTAGTGTTATAAAATGTAAAACACAATATTTTTGAAAAATTATTCTGTTATATACCGGAAGCTTCCTTTACTTCCTAAAAATCACTTCTTACACACATTTAAACATTTGTCGTATTTATTCACGAACTTCGGATTTTCTATGTTATACTGTTCTGCGCCAATGTATAAAGCCCCTACACTAAAGAAATAGCCAATACTCCGCATTTTGCTCTTTCTAATTGTAATTTTTCTCTCAGCTTAGCGAAAAAGTGGTAAGTTTCTGGGTGCTAAACGTTTTGGAAGTCATGAAAAGTTGAAGAATGGTGTGATCATTTGGCTTAATACATTAGCGGCAGACGAATAGAACATAGGAATTTTGAAGCTTGTAAATAAATACGACAAATACTTAAATGTAAGAAGTTATTATGTATAGAAGTGAAGAGAAGAGAAGGCTTAAGTATGTAAAGAAATTCTTTTTTCACCAATAAATATTGATTCTTTCGTTTTGTTTAACTAAAAGTTGCTTATTTTCTGGATGACCGTTCTGCTGACCTTTCGTACAGCTATCAGTTTGTGTACCACCTTTACGAGATCTCTAAGAAGTATCTTATGCTAACTTTCCAATTCTCTTTTAATAGTGTTAATACATTGGTCAATTAAAAAATTTAGAAATGAAAGGCGACATTAATTTTTTATTTTATTTAGTCTAGTCGTAAAAAAAAAAGAAAGAAAAAAAAAGAAAAAAAAAGATAATAATTGTGTTAATCTTGACAGCATATTGCATTGTCTAGACGTCGCGTCGTTTAATCTATTTAGCTATTGAAACTATTATATTAATAATTGTAAATAAAAAACTGAGTTTTTGGAGTTCAAGATTGCAATCTATGTAGGGAGAATCGAAGCATTTTTTTTTTCAGAATTACAGGATCTACCTACACGGAAAAAAATTTTTATGGTACCCAGATGGAGGAAAAATAAAATAAAAATTAATATTTATCCTAAGTACCACAAGGGTATATTACGCTTCGTTATGATTAAAGCTTTTTTATGCGAAAAAAGTCACATTTTTATTTTAAAAAAAACAGGTATTTAGTACTTTTTAAAGTTTGTTGCAATAACCTACAAAATGTTTA
>BMAO01028245.1:0-20438 GCA_019973975.1 Trichonephila clavata | reverse complement strand
TTAAAGAAATTGTGCAAAACAGTCTGTGCAGTAAATTTCACAATGAACTGTTTCAATGAGAAATATTATGAGTAAAAAAAGAATTTCTCTCGATGATGTATCACCTTTTAACTAAAGCATCGCAGTTTAATGATAATTGCTTTCAGATTAAGAAAATTCACACTCAATAGACCCTTAACATTATTATTTATTATTCAATTCTAAGCTCTCTGGGATCACCTCGGTCAGGGGTGAGCAAATTTTTTTAACAACGAACCAACTACAAATTTAAAAATTCTCTGCAGGGCCGGGCATAAGAAAAGTCTTAAAATATCCATCCCAGTTGATAAACTTAAATTATCTCCATATTAATCAAACAACAAACATATAAAAATAAATTAAAAGAAAAAAACTTTTTTAAGAACAAGCTTTTATTTAAACGCGCTAAAAAGAATAAAATAAATTTTTCTTTAAAATTTTTTTACTATCAACTTATAACGTCATTACACAATTTATATGATATAAAAGCTTGTCGCAAGATTAAAGCACTCTTATTTACTTAGTTTGAAAATTTTAAGAAATTGAAATCAATCAGATCAAGTTATTTAATTTACTTGTTTATCTGCAGAGGTAAATCTCGCGACAAGCTTTTATATCATATAAATTGTGTAATGACGTTATAAGTTGATAGTAAAAAAATTTTAAAGAAAAATTTATTTTATTCTTTTTAGCGCGTTTAAATAAAAGCTTGTTCTTAAAAAGTTTTTTTCTTTTAATTTATTTTTTACTTTTTAGTTATTACTGGACAGGTTTCTTAGTCTGTTCATCTCATTCAACGCATCGTTGTTGCTAGGTGTTAGCCGGTTATTTTCGAACAGTCGAGCCAAATGAATTCTCGCAAAAAGGGTACTAGACGAAAAACACAAGTTTTTCTTAAATCCGTAAATTTTAAGCAATTCTTTCAATCTTCGTACAGATCTTGGGTAATATTATCCTACACACGAAAAAAAGTTTTATGAGATTTTCTTCATAAATGACAAAGTTATTAAATATTAAAATGTTGAGTATTTTTGAAAAATCGTAAAAAAAAATTCTCGACATTTTATTTTTTAAATGACTGATTCTAAAAGAGCAAATCATGAACTGTTTTACAACGGAATGTCGATTCATTTAAACAAAAAAAAAATTATGCGCGTCAATTTAGACATTATTTTCATAAAAACGCATCGATTTTGACTTATTTAAAAAAATCGTAAGAAATAAAAATATTATTTTGTAAAAAACATTATACCGTATCGGGACGAATTAAATGATCTTTCCGATTCTATAATTATTTTTTGTCTGAGCTTCATAGATTAACCTCTTAAGCGGTCAATTTTTTTGACCAAAATTTTCCCAAAAAAAGCCCATTTTTTAACTGCATGTAACTAAGCATAATAATTAACAGAACGCACGAAAATGGAAGATTTTTATTTTAATCTCCGGTTTAAAATTTTACTCATTTTTATTTTATAATTTTTGAACACAAAAATCCTTAAATGTTTGCTTTTAATAAGTACATTCTGCGTACTATGAAGAATATTTCACATAAAACTTAAAATATGTTTTCTTCTACTTACCAAAAAATTTCATGTTCATACCTCTTTTTCATACGATTGATAGGATTTCATGTGTGTGTGCATATTTATATGCACACACAATATGAAGAACAGTGTAACACTAAGTCTTATATTCCAATGGGGATAGAGATAATATCGACTTCTTTGGATTATCTATCCATTTTACTTTTTCTTAGGCAACACATTGTACATTGCCTTGTAAATCCCTGTTCTTTATCCAATATTTTCAAGAATATATATTCTTGCCTTCAGTGAAAAATTCTCACCTTCACCACTACCAAAATTCTGAATGAAGAGTAGTTCAGTACCATGGACAAACTATCTCTCTGCATCTCCTAAAGACACACTATACTAATAACCTTATTATAGGAATAAAAATGTCTGTGCAAATAAAATATAGAAATAAAAAATTTCGGTGCCTGTACAGCGCACAGGCAAACCGGTTGTGGCTAACTTTCAGTAGCCCGTAAGGTGTACGGGCAAACCAGTTAAGGGGTTAAAGTTAGAATTTCTATAATAATCCATCTCAGTTTAACTTGGCAGCGTTGAGAAAGGTATACAATGTACCAATCTACTTGAAAAATAGCTCTACTTTTTTTGTTTTGAATTTAAATCCAAGAAAATAGATTGAGATTTGTAAAATAAATTGCATATGTTGTAGAAATTAGATTATTTTTACGTTGTGGAAATGTAATTATTTTTTAGACAAAGTTAATTAATACAGTCAATAGCGCAACGTTATGAAATTCCAGTTTGGCTGAAAATCGATTTTCGACGCCAACTTTTGTCATTGTTGTGACAATAAAATTATTACAACAATGCAGATATATCCAAGTTGGCGCCCAAAACTAGTTTAACGTTTTTAATTAATATCTTTTTAATTAATTGCAATATTGGAATATAAATGGTCAAAACATGCATTGTCATCCAAACTAAACGTGTATACAAAATTTCAGCTCAATGGGAGGAAGATATCAGCTTCAAAATTGAGTTGCAAGATTCCACCCGAACAAATTACATACATACATACATACATACATACATTGTAAGTTAAATAAAAGCTTTTAATAACATAAACAAAACGTATACGAGAAATCTTACACAAAATAGCAAAAGAGATCATTGTTGTAAGAAAAAGGAGGAATTGTGTGTGTGTTGCAAGAGCTTGCCAACTGCTTCTTTGCAACCAATAGATCTAAATTTGGGGATACACAATACAGGCTTCTAATCGTATGGCATATAGACGCGATCAGTTGCTACTATTAAGGTATCCAATTACCCTAAAATTATGAATTTTACCAACAATTGACAATTTTTTATGATTTTATTTTATACGCCATCTTATTAGCTTCATAAAAATGCCAAGTTTACTATTTTCTGTTCACTAGAACAAAAACTGCAGGTGTTTTAGAAAAGCAGATGTCATTACTTCGGGGACAACCGATTGCTCAAAAAGTTTTGAAAATAATTAACTGAAATTTGTGTGTGTTCTGTATAATAGTAGAAGTGTTTTAACCTTCAGATTTAACAATCACTGTTTTATTATAAAACCAAGTGCCTTATGTTAATATAATCACTGTTTTTTTTAAAGCAATTTCATATAATAACTAAGATAAAGTGCTCTAGCGTTTGTAAAAATTAAAATATCTCATTCTGAAGGTCATTTCAAAAATGAATAACATAGCAACACATCAGAATTGAAAATTTTTTTATAAACTTTTGGTACAGAATGGGCTCCGTTTATGCTATTTTTTTTATAAATCTTTACTAATTTTCCCCCCATTTTAGTAATAATGTGATTTCTTTTTCTCTTCTTAGTTTTAGCATATTTTTCTTAAAATGTACTGAACAAATCAAAAACCCACAAAAAAATCCCCCTTTTTAAAAAAAAAAAAAAAAAAGTTTGTCGCAAGTAGTCGGATACTTTAATTATTTTCATTGTGGCAAGTAATTGACAGAAGTATTCCCAAAAGAGTGTCATGTCTCAACTAATTGCAGATGTTTTCAAAAACTACACGTGTAATTTTGATAAAACTTATACATTAATAATAACAATATACAGAATATTAACAATGTTCATATTCTGAAATTTATTTCTCAAATCAACGTCCCTTGAAAATCTTTGAATTCTATTTATGTAATGATCCATAATTTTTTTCACGTCTGGTTTAAATTTTCTAAATCGTGATTCAAATTAGATTACTAATTTGTTTTTTCTAAGC
This sequence comes from Trichonephila clavata, assembly GCA_019973975.1. Lineage (NCBI taxonomy): Eukaryota > Metazoa > Arthropoda > Arachnida > Araneae > Nephilidae > Trichonephila > Trichonephila clavata. The sequence goes on along the minus strand of BMAO01028245.1, from coordinate 16,618 downwards.
ATATTGTCGCGTTTCTTTTCTCATGTATGAAAAGTGTGATATGTTATTTGATAAATAGATGTTTGTGGACAAGATTTTGAGTTCGTTTTCAAAAGCTTTAATTTTATCGAACACGCAAAGTATATAAACTAGGTTTTTTTTTTCAAACTCCACATTTTATTTATTCAGAATGATTTATATCGACGAGAAATGCAAAATTACACATCTATTATTCATCGGTGAATTAGGGAAATTGATTTTCTTTAATTTCCACCAGCAACTGAATTCTATTTTCCAATTTTTTAAAAAAATTTAACGAAGTATTTTTTAGAAACCAGTATTATTTTGTGTAAAAGTTACATCATCATTTCCCCTTTTCAAATATTTGAAAAGTTATTTTAATTGGAGGTAATTTAATGTTCGAGATCTCAGAAAATTAATAAATTTTATTTCAGACGCGGGGGTGACATTTGGCATATTTAAAATTTTTTGCACAAAGGTTTTGTTGATTAGGTTTATTCAATGATTAAAAAATAATTCGCCACCTGTCAAAAAAATCCTAAAAAATGGAAAAATAATTCAAATATTAGATTATTTTTTTCAAACTTTTAGGATTATTTAACTATTAACTTAGTATTCTATTGTGTGCGTGTTCTTATATATATCTTTTATTACCTCTTAATTTTTTTAAATAATTTTATATTATTTGGAAAACTTTCCATACATCAACGTCCACCATTATTATCATAAATATTGGCTTTCCAAATTTCAACATCATGAAGAAAGCCGTCAAGCCACACAATATTTTTCACCACGTGTATACTCCGATGGTACATCATCAATGGACTAAATTCATGTGACGTTATAATCACATGATAATTTTAAACCACGTGTATTTAGCCAATTAAGTTCAAAAACACATGTGACGTCATAGTCACGATAAATGCAATTATCTATTTTCAGCAAATCAGTTCATGCACTTCGTTGTTGCCAAATTACACTTTTTACAGAAACTTTTTTTTAGAAAAATTAATATTTGTCACTTTATTTAAAAGTACATGTATAAAACAAGACTTTTTTTTTCTTTAATTTTAAAATCTTTTTGCAGAAATTTCTTTTTATATCTCTTGAGCATCTTTACCCAATTATGCAATTTGAAATTTTACCTAAGTTTTACAAATAGAATAAAAAGTACGAGCTAGTTTATAGTCCGTTTTGAATTCAATGTAGAACACGTGTTTATATTATCATGTGACCATCATGAATTTAGTCCATTCGTTGGAGAGCCTATGTCAGAGCTGTAATTTGTTTGTTAATTACAGATAAGACCATTTTGAGATTATTTAGAACTGGATAGCTAAATTGAAATTCCTCTAATTCTATGGGTTAGTGAAGGATAACAAAATGTTTATTGAATATTTTTGGAGCTTTGTATCATTTCCTCAACTCCTAATGTCATGTCGAGCTCGAGTGATAGTATGTTACTATTCAGACTCTGGGAAAGTTACCGCACAAGCTAACAATATTATACATGGATTAGAAGCGGATCAATATTATATACCGGGTGTCCATAATTAAACTTGAAATTTGCGAACAGTCTATCGCCAAAACAATTCAGTGGAATTGCATGAAAATCGAGTAATGGCAGAAGGAAGAGATGGGAATTTTATCAAGGGAGAAAATAATGATTTTCAAAAATCTCCCTTTGGTGGTGTATCATAGCTCTATTGAGAACATATAAATAATCCTCAAAAGCTTACAAAACATGCTCGATATGCTGTCCACTAGTGTCTGCTACCATCTGGACAGTGCCGATTTAAGCTCATATCGGTCCTTGGGTGCAAGAGATCTACGCCCCCTCCCCCTTTGGCACTGGAGAATCAAAATTTATAACCAGAAACCGGCACTACATCTGGAAGAGTAAAATTTTATGTTCGACTTTTGTGAAAGCAACCTGAACAAGGAAATGTTACGCACATGGCGCTCTATGCTTTCTTTAAGGTTGGATAGAAATTATCACGGCCTTGAGTTAGATCATGCCTTGAGGTATCCCCACAGCCTTAAGTTGCAAGGATTCAAGTCGATGGATCTAGGAGGTCAAGCTGTAGGAAAATACAGGCTGATGATTCTGTCGACACAGAAATGGCGGCGGAGCGCTTGTTTCACACAACAGGCGATGTGCGGAAGAGCATCATCCGGCATAATCACTGCGGTTGTATCGCATGCCTTGCCTGTCGCTTCCAAATGGTAGCAGATAATAATTGACATCATATCGAGCATGTTTTGTAAATTTTTGTAGAATATTTTCTCAATAAAGCTATGATACGCCACCAAGGGCTGGTTTTTGAAACTCATTGTCCCCCCTCCCCCCGAAAAAATTCCCATTATTTCATTTTACTATTACCCAATTTTCATGCAATTCTGCTGTATAGTTTTTGTTATAGATTGCTTGCAAATGTTAAGTTTAATTATGGACCCCCTGTATATACTGAATTTTTAATAAATATAGCTGAATTACATATATTTTCCTGCTAAATGTTGAAAAGACCTTTTATTGCTTTTGTAGTTTTTACTTTACCACCCGATCTTTAGTAACATCAGATCGAGACCCACTAAATTCATCTTGTCAAGATGGGGGAGGTAACTGGAAACGTCTGTTGTTATCTGCAGCTTTGAACACCTTGCAAAAGCGACAGCTCGATTTCACTCCTCCCCCAATTTTGTGAGAAAACACCCCTGGGTGGTCCGGGGTTATTTCCACCCTCTTCCTCTACCACCAACTCTCAAGGGGGCTTTTGGTTCCCTGAATCTTTAGAGTGCCCCCATGCCGCACAGTTAATATACATTTACAAACATCGATGCTTTATTCGGCACAGGAGTTAGTGTCACTAATCACTATGCCGTTTAGGCGGTCCTTTTTCCTTGGTTTTTATATAAAAATTCATTCACTCTTTTATCTAGTTTTGATTTTTTTCGTTGCCCTATTTCCCTACATTTAAATCATTTGATGCATTATCTCTTTTTCAAAGAAAATACAGTTTTTTTTATCTCATTTTACTAATCCTTCCGGTATTGAATGTAAGTAATTCATAATTTTCCTCCGAAAGTAGGGCATCAGAATGAGTGAATTTGAACAAGCTGGATAAATGTAACAGCTGCTCGAAAATCTGTCTACCTAACTACTCAGTCTACTTAATCCTGAATTTATTCAACATTACGATTTACGGGAAGTCAAATATTTCATCAATGAGTAAAGAACAGACGATGTCATTGACATCGACGGATTAGAAAGCTAAAAATATTTTAACTAACAATATTATTGGAGGGATAAGTTTATGCATTTAGTTTTTAAAAGGGGGAAAAATTGCTTTTCAATATTTTTCAGTGAAAGATTGAATTTTTTTATTTCGATAAAAAAAAAAGGATTTTGTTATAATTCAACTACTATATATACTATTCCCACAAATCAATTTTATTTTTTTTTCTTCTTTTATATTGCAAAATACAAATTTGTATTAACTATCAAATATTAATTTTAAAATTAATCAACTATACATGAAAAGAGCTCAATGAATTTTCGTTTAGAAATATACAATTTTTAATTTAAAAAACTAATGGATTAAGTCCACACAATAAAGGAATTCTGAAACATCATTTATTTTTCTAGTCTATACGTATGGAAATAAATATCCTTAACTTTAGAACGAGATATATCTATAATTATAGATGTTTATACTAAAATTATTAAGAATAGCAGAGAGTTGTTAACTTATGTGAATAAAATTTTAAAATAAAATGTTTGTTTTAAAGGGTAAATTCTTTAATTTCATCTAATTAATAGTAAGTATTACAAGAAAATTTTGTAGTATATAATATAGTTTGTGACAATAACTAAAATAATGTCGAAATTTCATGAATTTTGAATCGTGTTTAGGGTTTTTTAATAATACCTTTTATACTTTTTTAAAGATGGTTTTTGACTCTGCAATAAGAAACATTTCCACAACCACTCTCCCATCAAACCAGAAACATTTGTTTCATGGTACAATATTTACATTTTTTACTATGACTTTTCATTACGTTACGTAAGCAACAAAAATAAATTCAGTTTTTACAAATCCTGTATGGTTCTTACTTGTGTGGTAATAAATCAACTTATAATTATTTAAAATTAACTCAATTGCACATTCAATCCCTTTTAAATTAATTTTTCATTATTTACAAATCATTTAAGAGGGCTTCCATATTAAAGCTCGTTCTTTAGCTTTTTAAACTTTTGCTTGTTGAGATATTTCATTTCAATCAAATCGCGAAGAAAATGTTTGTTTTTTTAAATAATAATTTCAAAGCAATATATCAACAAAACGCTATTACGCAAATTCCGGATTCTGTTTGCTTCTTTGTCGATATGGTATTATGATCGGAAAAATCATTTTCGTGTCGAGGAAAATTACACTTTCAACAAAAATAAATGGAAGTAACCTTGGCGATCCATTCTGTCACTAAATGTCACCAAGTCATAAAATTGGTGACCAAAGATCTTTGGAAAAATCCAGGGTACTCTCAATCTTTGCTTCCGCCGGGCCGCATATAAATGACAACTATTTTACGCGGGCCGCAACATGCGAATTAATATGGGGGGAGGGGGAACGCTATAAGATCAAGGACATTTAACATTAGATTTTCGGATGTTGGTTATGTGCTATTTTTACTGAAGTGAGCCAATTTGACTCAAACAAGAAAATTGAAGCTTTTTGCAAAATAAATAGTTCTAAATCAATTTAAATAAAAGATCTTTTATTAAAAAAATTAATTGAAAACATTTTTTACGTATAAATTCTGTTTTTGAAATTTACATCACTTTCTTTTACATGATTCTCGAACTTGACAATTCTTCCGTGGGTCAGTAGTAAGAATTTTTGTCATTGGAATGGAAGTGTTTTCGATTTCTTCTCTATATTTACTTCTTAGCTCTGCAGCTAATTGGAAAATAAAATCTTTTCTTGAAATATTTACTTGAGTGGTCTATTTTCGTTCAATGTTTCTAATAAAGTCCCATCAGCGGCTTTTCCGGCTGAAATTTCTTCATTATAAGTAGTATCGATAGCGTGTAAATCACTTTTGGTTTCAAAATCCGAACTAATAACCCTGGTACTTTTTTTTCCTGCAAGGAGCGATATAACGGAAGTCTTCATCCTCACTGCTTGAAAATTCAATTTTATTGGCTTCCTCCTCTGATTCAATTTCGTAATCACATTGGTCTATATCAGTTGTACCCGATTCATTATCTGATTGATCTTTTTGTATATTGATTAGTTTCTTCAATAAAAGAAAATTGTTCTTATTTTTTCCCCATAATAGCAACCCTAGATAACCAGATAAAATAAATATCAATTGGAATACCTTTTCACGAATAAATTACAACATTACATTTGTGGATCCAATTTTTCTTGTAAAAAACGAATTTTACAAAATTATAAATTATATATTATTTTACTGCACGCGATGTATAAATCGAAATGATAACGGAAGTGGGTAATAATGCAGCGGAGTAGTGAAAAAAAGTGATGATGGTTCTTACATGCACACAAATATTGTATGTCAGGAATGCAAAATGAGAAGAGAAACAAATCACGTGCGACTTGATTGTTGCCCAGGCCTGATATGATCAATAAATTTCATGCGTTATGCGATTAACTGTAAATCATTCTGTGAGTCAAATTGGCTTACAACCGTAAAAATATGTATACATTCGATAATGCGAAATGAAGGGGTCTGCGGGGAAGATGAATCAACATTTACATATATTTCATTACTTCTCTAAATAAACAACGTATGTTTTTAAAAAATAATATTAAAGTTTTATATATACATATATATATATATAATACATAAACCTGCAATTTTGGTTCCTAAGGCCAGGAGTTTGCAAGAGTACTACTGTGGCTAATATACTTTTTACTATCTTAACTAGTTATCTTAGGTTTTATAACTATTTTGCTTTTTTTATGGATTATATATATACAAGGGGTGATCAAATGAAAAGGTACTAAACGACATAAAAATGAAACAGTTAAATATTTGCATATTCCGCCAAGGGAGAATGTAGAGAGACATCTCGGGATGCCATTGGAGACTCTGACTGGGATCGGATCATGCGCGGGTGCCCGCAAGCGCAGGAGAGAGCAAAGGCTCTTATAAAAAGCGGCGTCCAAATGATGCGAGCACAGAATTACTCGAGCACAGAAAAAGCCTTAACTCCGATGTGTACTGTGAGACACTCCGACGCCTACGCAGGTCCATCAAGAACAAAAGACCGGGGCTGCTCACGAAGGTGTGGTTCTGCTCCATGATAACGCGCGTCCACACGTCTCCAGAGTCACACAAATGGAACTGGACAAGTTCCAATGGGAGACGTTGGACCATCCGTCCTACAGTCCGAACATGTCACCCTGCGATTTCCATGTGTTTGGTCCACTGAAGAAACACCTGAAAGGAAAGCGCTTCAACTCGGACGACGTACTCAAGGACACTGTGAAGGACTGGGTCTCGTCACAGCCACAGGAATTCTGCGAAAAAGGAATCCTGCGGCTTGTTCATCAGTGGGATCGTTGTGCTCAGGCCTATGGTGTATATTTTGAATAAAGTCTATATTTGTACCCACCGTGTCGTTCGTACCTTTTCATTTGATCACCCCTTGTATATATATATAGTATTCAAACTTTTAATTAATCAAATTAACTTAATATAGCGTTAAAATGTAAAAAAATTGATCCAAATATTAAAACTCAAAAGTTTGGATTTTATTTAAAAGTGTATAAAACTCTATCAAACTCAACTCGCAAAAAATAGGTTTTATGCATTTTTTGCCAATGTAGTGTTTCCTCCCTCACCAGGAGGCGCACTGTGTCCCCCTACCGTAAGAATGTGTTGTTTGTTTTTGAAAGAGATAGCTTCTCGGCACCGGCGCGTTAGGGCGGTGGCCAGAATAGAGAAATTTCCCGCGTGGGTAGTTACAATTTGCGTTTAATATTTCTTTTTATGTGTTTACTGTAAATAAAGTGCTGTCCTCAAAAAAGACTATGTTGGATGAAACCTCAACAACATTATACCAACACAACACGACATCACACTGTCGCATTAACGACAGGATCGAAACCTGAGTGAAGCAAGACATCAAAAGGAACTACGAGGTAGGCAATCCTTTTGTTTTGTTTGAGCGAGTTCAGCAACTGTTATTTACAAAATTTTGGGGGTTAATTCATTCAGTATAATTCCTTTCAATCATGTTTCGTGGAGCGAGAAAGGAAGAATTAACATTAATTGCTGATGAATTAGGCGAGATAATAAATCCAGAAATGAAAGTGTTGGATTTAAAAAATTTAATTTTAAATAGCGACAAATACAAAACCGATAAAGTGTTTATCGATGACTATTTGGACTCGATTATCGCGGATAGAAAGTCGAAAGAAGAACAAGAGCGTTTAACGGAACAATCGAAACTAGAGTTTGAAAAAATAAAACTGAACAAATTAAATTAGAAATAGAACTCGGTAAAATAAATTTAGAAAGGGCTAAAGTGGATAGTCAAAGGGATAGCAATGATTTGCAGCGAATAAATCCCGAAACAAATCAAACTTCGATAGAAAATTTCATTCAAAGTGTACGCACATTAACTCTTCCGATTCCTAAAAAACAAGAGGGATGGAATTTATTTTTCTCTTCTTTAGAGCGTTCTTTTAAAACCAAAAATGTGCCGGATGAATTTAAGGGAGAGATTCTTTTAAATTTGCTAGGTGAAAAGGCCGAAAATATTTTAGTTTATGTAAAAGACGAAGAACTAAGCGATTACGATAAGTTAAAAAGTTTAGTTTTAAGAGAATTTGAGCCAACGCCTTTAATTTGTTTGCAAAATTTTCAAAAAGCGAAACGAATGCAAAATGAAACGCATGTTCAGTTTGCATCTCGTTTATTAACCAATTGAGATCAATACTGTCATTTGAGAAATGTCAATGATTTTAATTCTTTAAAAGAGTTAATTGTTAGCGATAAATTATATCAAACGCTAGATGATGAAACTGCCGTTCATATAAATATCAAGCAAGAGCAAAGCTGGTTTAAACCAATTCAAATGGGAAAAGAGTGTGACATGTTTTATGCTTGTAAAGGAAGAACTTTTTCCGAGTTTTCACATAAAGCATGTCATAATCAAAATGGCTTGCGAAATTATTTTAAATATATCCACCTCACTCGAGACGAGACAAAACAAATCTTAATTCGAAAGAAAATAAAATTTATAACTCAAAACAAAGTAAAGTAAATAAAAAAATAGAATGTTACATTTGCGGTGAGAATCATTTAGCTCGAGATTGTAATAAAAAATATTCTAAATTAAAAAATGAGAAAAAAGAGACTTCTCAAGTACAATATTTACAACCGAAAGTTGACCTTGAACCTTTAAAATATGTTATTATTTATATTAACGGGAAAGCAATAAATTGTGTTTTGGATAGCGGAACTCAAATTTTTGTTTGTAATTCTAATATTTTTCCAGATAATTCTAATGATGAATTCGGAAAGATTACTTTAAGCTCTGCATTTGGAGAGAATGTAGAAGCAAAACTAATTAAAACCTCTATTACTCTTGACAATAATTCTTTGAATCATCCTATGGATTGCTTGGTAGCGATCACGGATAAATTAAATGCTGAGGCTTTAATACCTCCTTCTTTGTATGAGGCTTTATGTTCGATAAATGATAAAACTAATAAAAAAGAAAATGATACTTTTGCCGAATCGATTGATAGTTTTACTCCGTTTTCAAATGATGAAAATGACGCAGAATCCGGGAACGAAATATTTTATGTTGAGAGCGACTCAGATAATTTAAATTTTAATTCGGATTACAGTAAAATGAAAGATGAACAGAATAATTGTGATTCTCTTAAAAAGGTTCGTGCAGAGTTAAAATTAAATAAAGGAAATTTTTTATTAGTTGAGGAATTAATTTATCACAGGATAAAATTCTAAATGAACCCGTAATGCAATTAGTTTTACCGCGTTGCAGAATAGACAAAGTGATGAAACTAGCACATGAGTCAGTTTTTGGAGGTCATATGGGGGTAAAGAAAACAAAAGAGAGGATAAAATATAATTTCTTTTGGCCAAATATGTCTAGGGAAATTGCTGAATTTGTCCAGACATGCAAAGGGTGCCAGCTTCGGAAATCTGAGAAAATTGGAGATAGAGCTCCCATTACACCTATTGTCCGTCCGGAGCTTCCCTTTGAGATAGTAAACATTGATGTGATCGGACCTATTCAACCACCATCGGGTAGAGGGCACAAATATGTCCTTTGTATGATGGATCAACACACACGTTGGCCTGAGGCAGTACCACTTAGATCACTTACAGCCAAAACCGCATGTGACTCTCTATTGCAAATATTCTCGAGGACTGAAATTCCGAGTATAATTGCCAGTGATCAAGGCACAAATTTCAAGTCGGCTCTAACCCAAGAATTCACGAAAGGATTGGATCTAGTCCTAGGTTTTCCTGTCCTAGCTATCGGCCAGCAATGGATTAGTTGAAAGATGGAATAGGGTGTTGAAGGATATGCTTCATCATGTTATTCGTGAAGATCCAAGAAACTGGGATCGACTATTACCTTTTCTGTTGTTTGCATACCGTGAAGTACCAAACACTACACTGGTGTATCACCATTTAGGTTACTTTATGGCAGAGAAGCTCGAGGGCCGTTGGCAATTCTTAAATCATCCTGGGCAGGCGAAATACATCTTCCGACGAACATTTCCAGTCAGCTGCTGATTACCTTCAGGAAATGAAGATCAAGATGGAAAAAGCTGCTGAGAGTGGATCTTTAACTGCTGCTCAGAAACAAAAAAGTTATGGAGATTACTTCAACAAGAGGTCATCCGTAAAGAATTTTAGCATCGGAGAACAAGTTGTTTTGCTGATACCAGATTCTAGTAATAAGATCTATGCTAGATGGACTGGACCTGGAGAGATAATTCAACACCATCCACCCCATTCATATAAAGTTAAACTGCCGGACGGAACTGTAAGACATGTTCATGTGAATAAGATCAGGAAATATCATCCTCGTGCACTTGCAGTTGGAGTTATTTTTGAAGATGACCACGAATTCGGAGAAATCCATCCCACTCCTAATTTATTGAGATCCACATCTGAAAGAGTTCTACATGAAACCGATCTGAATCATTTGAAGGAGACTGAGAGAGAACAAGTGCTAGCAATTCTTCTAAAACACCGTACACTATTCACAAGTGATGTGAAAATAGCCAAAGTAGGAGCTCATCGAATTCGCTTAAAGCCTAATATTGAACGAGAAGCATTTGCTATTGTGTGGAGCTTAAAAAAGTTCGAAGTATGGGTATTTGGGACTGAAATTGAATTTTATACTGATCATAACCCTTTACCTTACTTGACAAAGAGTGCACCACAATCTGCGAGGCTACAAAGATGGGCTTTTGCTCTACAGAAGTTCAATGTGACAATCAAACATTGCCCTGGTGTGAAAATGCCTCATGCTGATGCACTCTCACGATTAGTGTAACAAGTGTGCCTTTCAATTTTAAAAGGAACATTTTAGATTTAGTGAACAATATTTTCTGAATCTCATTTTATATATTTCGTTATATTATTTGTGTATCTATTTACATTTAAAAAAAAATGCAATGTTTTTTTTAGAATTTGATTTTAAATATTTCTTCTAACTGTTGTTTATTTTGTGTATTTCTTAACTTTAAATTTTCTTGATTATTATGGTATAATTATGGATAACAAAATGCTATTCTTAATTTAGTTACGTATACTTATATTTTTATATTTTTTCTTTATGTGTGAGATAATGCTAGTTACTTATATCTTAGTGTATGATATTAATGTATATTATTTCATGCTCATTTATTTTATTATCAGATTGAGTATCATGTGTGACACTTCAATCTTGTGTGGGGGTGTAGTGTTTCCTCCCCTCACCAGGAGGCGCACTGTGTCCCCCTACCGTAAGAATGTGTTGTTTGTTTTTTGAAAGAGATAGCTTCTCGCACCGGCGCGTTAGGGCGGTGGCCAGAATAGAGAAATTTCCCGCGTGGGTAGTTACAATTTGCGTTTAATATTTCTTTTTATGTGTTTACTGTAAATAAAGTGCTGTCCTCAAAAAAGACTATGTTGGATGAAACCTCAACAACATTATACCCAACACAACACGACATCACAGCCAAGTTTCGCGCATGCGCGATTTCCTTGCATCAATGATCCCCCCCCCCCGCCAAAAAAGTTTTTGCTCTTGTTGCAAATATTTTATTAAGACAGCTAATTTTTCTCGTCTTGAAAGAAATCCTAGAGAAAAAGAGCCATTGAAAGATTTGTGTATTTTGACTAGCAAAGATATACTTTTAAATGTAATATTTCTACGACAAACCATACAAGCTGTTGATCCATGTTTATTTTTCTCTACGAAACAGTCGATATCCAATCATCTCGAAACAACATATATTCTTCAGATATTTTTCGCTTGGAGGACATGAGGGTTAATTAAAAATTAGATTCGCCATAAGATGTTCGCTACTCCAATGTTATTCGTTATCACTAACCGTTACAATTGCAAATATATATATATATATATATATATATATATATATATCTTACAATTCGTACCATTACATCGATAGCAAAATTGATATACGTGATTGCTTGATTGATAGAAAATTTCTCGCTAAATCTTTAATGCATCGTTCTTAAATAATTGAGTTTGTAAGTGCAACGGGAGACAAGACCGGGTGACTCAGAAATGCCCGTGGGCCGCAGGTTGAGTATCGCTGGTCTAAGATGATTATCTCGTGAAAATGTTCCAAAAAATTATTTACGTCGTACATAAGGACAATCCATGGAAGAAACAGCAATGAGAGTCAGTGATGGGTTTAGGCTTAGGCCCGGGCCTAGGGCGGAAAATTTTTAAGTGCGCCAAAATTTTCGAGGCGGCATACATTTGAAATCGATTTTATTTTTTATCAACTGTAAGACTGAATTTTAGTACTTCTTTTCTTGCTTTGACAACTTTAATATATCAATATTAAAGGGGTAGAAGTGTTTTTTTAAACAATTAACCATGTAAGTAGTATATAAAATTACAAATATCTGACCAATTAAAAAAAACTTTCGTTAAAAATAGCATTTATCTATTGACGTTAGATTTTTCATAAATTTTTCTTAAGAAATCTAAATGTAGCGTTTGTTTGTTGATCATTTATAACGCAAAATATAATTACCCATATTTAATTATACCGCCTACTTCATGCCTAAATTCAATACCTAAAATTATAAAATTAAAACGTAAATAAAAGTAATGTATGAAACTTTGAACGTATTTATACTGTAATTTTTTTCCCTTTATAACACGCTTAAAAAATTGTATTTCTGTTATCATTTCGATTGTAAAATGTAATTTTACTTGTGACGAGTTCTATTGGAGCTCTTTCACTAATTCTCTCGGGGAAAAACACTTCTGTAACTGTTGTTTGAGTTTAAAACCGTCGTCACTCAAGAGAATTTGATTTTATACTAATATGATTGCTATTAAAAAGCTATCTTAGTGTTAAAGCTCGTTAGGCTGCTATTAAAGTGAGATTTGCGAAGTGACTACAGGAAGCCCTTGGTGTACTTGAAAAGAAGTTTCACACCGGAATATTCAGTTCTTAGGAATTTAGGGGAGCCATTTAGTTTGATTACTCACTCGGTTTACATCATTGCTTGAATCAAATCGCTAGAACCAAATAAACTTAGTTATTTTTATGACAATATTCATTCGGTGTCTCAGACTTCCCCAGCAACCTCAAGGTCGCGACATCCTTGCATATTGAAGGATATTTCAAACTTCTGACTAAATTGCAACGATAAAATTATTTGGAACATATCCTCAAGTGGATATATTCACAGTTTAACAACTTATATATAAAACTTAAGAGTGTTTGATGCGACACTCACATCCGAGTCTCTTAACAGTAGTATTATCTTCGTTTTACATGTGTGTGTGTGTGTGAATTTATTTTATTATAGCAAAACTCTAATAAAACCCTAATGACGCAAATCGCCTTGCTATGAAATGTTTCATTTTATGCGTCACAACGAAAATGCGAATATTGCATTTAATGAATGTTTAAATATTGAATAAGCTGCTGGTAGCCCGATTTAGCTTAAATCTCGTGATTCTTATATATGCCCAACAATTAAACTCTCTTATACACGTCTTTATTATACTCAATAAAGTACTGCAGGTACCAGAAAAGAACCAATAAATAATACATTATGTAGAGAAACAATATTACAACACCCACTAAATATTCTAATTTGTTATGGTTTCTAATTAAATTAACACATTTTTATATAAAAAAGTATTTATAAAAAGTATTTTTAATTAAGTCATTCTGACACTAGAAAAAAATGCAACAAATAAAGCAAAATAAAATATATTTTTCTATGAGAGAATGTAAAATTTATCTCTAAAAATTAGAAAATATATTCGAGAAATTTCCAAGGTTAAAACTTCGTATTTGCTTCCAGGCAATATTTGCAAACGATTTCGTATCAAGTCGGCATTTTACAACATATAATTTGATTACTATATGGATCTTTCAAAAATGCTGTGCAAAATGTTATTATTTGAAAAAGACAATCATTAGACTGGATATTGCCACACACACAAGTAGGTAAAAAATGCATTCATTATAAATTATTCATATAATAAAATTTTTAAAAATTATGAAATACACGTACTTGCCATTTCTATAAAGATATGGAACACAAAAGATATTATCAATGTGATTTTTGAAAATAAAATGCTAGATATAAATAAACTCAATAAAATATGATGAGGAAAAGAATGAATATTTTAAAATCTAATCTAACTAAATGACTTTTTCTGTATATTGAAGGCTAATTTAAAGTTAAATTAAAATAATTTAATATTAACATGTGTGAATATCGTTTCTCCTAAAAAAGTTAATCTGAACTCTCCTAATTTTTTTGAAAAACATGAATGTTGTTAACAATATTTAGAGATTTAATACTAAAATCTTATTTATATTTTCTTAGTATTTCCAATGCCGCAGATCAAAGTACTTAAAAAAAAACTAAAACGTTCTTTTTTATAAAATTTAATCAAAATAAATAAAATTTAAAAAAATATTGGTGCGAAAATATTGAAAGTAGCAATGGTAAATTTTACACTCTGCCATGTTTATACTTTCTTTTTTTTATAGTAACTTTATTTTTTGTTCTAGTTCGCTAGAATTTAGTTAAATTATTTTTAAAGGGAATTTTTGGATTGCACTATGTCACTGGAAATTTAGAGTTAACATTTCAGCATGATATTTTGCCAAAATAGATTGAAACATCTTTTTTTTAGTAGTCCTTGGTAAGAATTACAAACAGCTTCAAAAACAAGCATTTAAAATGTTTTTCAGACAAAAAAAAATTCTGATACTTAATTGTACAATATTATACGAAGATTTATTTCTAAGAGTCGATCTTTTTCTAACTTTTGAAACGCAAATATCTAATGCAAGACAAGAGATTTTTTTTCTTTTAGAAGTGTTTTAAATATGCTCAATATGGACACTAAGTTTTTAATTTCTACTCACAGACCTACGATGAGTATGACTGTGTATTTTTCGAACATTTTGAATTTTCTGGCTCAGAATCTATAAAAATGCTGTAAAAGAGAATTATGTTAAGTTTTTTTTTTTTTTTCATTTTCTAAGAAATTTTTGTTGTTATTAATGTTTATTTGGCAGTTTTGATAATATTTTAATTATTGTTTCAGTCTTCAAGTTGACTTTCATTTGCACTTAGAGTAATTCTTCTAAGACTTAAATTTTGGAACAGCAAATCCACACAGTCACATCCTACAGATTTTTCAACAGAGGTGACTCAATCTTTCTGAATTAAAGTATTAAACAATAAACCATTTTCTCTTGTTAAATGTTTATTGGTTTTAAAATTTCAATTTTTTTTATACAAAGAAATGTAATAGAGCACAATCAGTGGCTACATGAACGTTTTTGCAAATGTGATGCCGCTGAAATTTTCATTGAATTCGATGAATCAGTTATTTGCGTAACAAATTAAATGCTAGGCGTAGCTAGAAGAGGAAGGATACCTGTTCCAGATCTCCATAGCTGGAGGAGCCCAACTGACCTTAAAAAATGAATTTCGAAATGAAATATTTTTAACTCTTCGTTCAAAAAAATATTCTGTATTAATTTCTTATAAACGTTCGTTTTTTTTTTTATTTTGTTCTCTGTTATTTATCAAAGATCTTGAAAGCATCATTGTTGCCTTAAATGTTTTTTTTTTTAAATTTTATTCTTCCCACATCTAATTTATTGTGTAATTCAGTTTCTTATACTCTAGAACTAAACAAGCACCAAAAAAGTATTATGGACTGCCTCATGACTCAAACTTTGTCAGAAGTGAGCGCGAAACCTTATTTTTGTTCCTGGCTAGTAAAGCCTTCGAAACTAAATATAATTGAATCAACTTGCATCCAAAAATTCGCGTAGAATCAAAATGAAATAAAAACTATTCTGAAATATTTTCCTGGACATGTAATCTCAAAATCAATATTAGCAACAACTTTTGGATGACAAATTCCTATAAAAAATTAAATAAAGGTACAAAAAAATCATTTTGTAGTTATTAAAGTTTTGTATTATTATGTGTTTTTGTAATGTAATAACAGAAATTTTATAACACCAAATTAAGAAAAAGTAATACCTCTTATTTAAAGATAAAACACAGATTTCATCACTATATCAATGTCATTATCTATATCAAAATCGAAACATGTGATTCAACTAAATATTGTTCTATCCTGTTAGTAACAAGCCCTTGTTTACACATACCTGGTTTGGAATCCGTCAACGGTTATTTAAGATCTATTGGTGGAGTTCAAGATTCATTTACATAAGCAAATATGCATGCTTCCAACAAGACTTTCTGAACACAAGCTGTTCACCAAGTCAAAAATGTTTTTAATTTTTTTCAGGTGTAGGCGCCACAAATCGAAAGCAACACTCATGTTAGAACACGCAAATTTCTTTGAACACTTCCGTCATCTGTGTGCTAAGTCAATTGCTGTTTAAACACCAACACCAAAATTTCAAACCCAATTTCTGAAATATTTTATATTCCAAAATAGAAATGGAATGACCAACTTGCAATCAACAGTTTGCATTTCTTTGTTTTTAGAATGTACTACAACTCTTACTATATCCGGGGATATGTATTATGCAAGTAATTCAAGAATGCTGTAATTTTCTTTTTTTCTTTTTTTTCTTCTTGTAATTTTTATGTTATTGCTGCCCAGAAAAAAGTTCTACAGGTAAGAAAAATGTCGTTATACTATTAATGAAATGAATGAACTCTCATCGTTATAATTGAGACCAGAGAAATACAATTCGTACAGCAATAAGCAAGAAAATAAACGGCTCTAAATTCATATTCTTAAAAGTAAGATGTTACGTACATACATTCTTCCATCCGTTTAAAAAAAAAGTAGAATCGAAACCCTTCCCTCACCATAATACACTAAAAT
>BMAO01028244.1:0-17590 GCA_019973975.1 Trichonephila clavata | reverse complement strand
AGAGTGCGTTATTGAAAGACATAGTGGACTAACAGCCGGAGTTATGGTTTCGGGTGGATTTCGTATCTTGCTATGAATTGAGGGTAATCTCAATAGCAACAGTTACGCGTAAAGTGCCACAGCCCTAAGTCATTCCCTTACTTCAAGGCATCCATGGACCTATGTTTCAGCAGGATAATGCACACCCATGTTGCAAAGATTGTTCGAGATTCTATTCAGCCTACACTTCCAACTTCTTCCTGGGCCTGCTTATTGGACGATATGACGCCAATTGAGCCCGTGTGGGATTTGGTTGGTCGGCGTCTCGCTCGTGATTCGTGTCCTGCAGCTTCCAGACGAACGTTTGCTGCACATACCAAAAATATGGAATTCCCTTTGCACAAGCATACATTCAAAATCATTTGACTTCATGCCACGTGGTATAGCAACACATATTGCAGCACTTGTGGCTACACCAAATACTGATTTAGACACTTATTATTGCATTTTTGCTTGAACATTTCGATTCATTTGTACTAATACACATTTGTGCATTAAATTTCAATTAATTCTGATGATTTCTTTCATGTGTTGCGTTTTTTTTAACAAACAGCAGTATATTTATAAAAACGAATTAACAGCTAAAATTACTTAGAGTTCAGTAATTGAATAATAATTATTTAATTAAAAATGATATTTGTGAGAGTATTTTTATTTTAATAAAAAAACATTATTATTTATTATTTACATTTATTAGTATTGAAGGTATTTATATTTTTATAATAAATTTTCAATGATATAGTTACATTCTTAGACACATTTATGCATACACATTTTAATCTCATCTGATGTATTAATGCATAATTTACATATATTGTGAATTGTACTTGCATTTATAAGTTATTATGAACTTACGAATATTTATAGAAGACTGCCTGTAATTTTCCTTAAGCTTTTTAAAATAATAATCATTTTGGAAAATATTTATATTTTTAAGCAATAAGAATTGTACATATGGCTTAGATTAAAGAAGCTGATTTAATGTGATAATTGAGATTATTTTACTGGCAAAGCATAACATGAAATACAAGAGTTTGTGCCAAAATTCTGCCAAAGATTACCTCTTGGAATAATACTGTTATTATCGTTAGTTTTAAATGAATTTTAGGTATATCACGGCGTGAGACACGACATTCGTATGATTTAAGTAATTTGATGTTAATTACTGGTTATGCCAATTTAACTCAATTATTAAACTGCTATTAAAATTAAACTTTTTTACTATTGACTAAGAAATATTTTCTGATACTTTTTCCTTTGAAATATACTAAAAAAAATTTAATGTTCAAAATAAATAAAAATTCAATGGTTCCTAATAAAATGATTTCGTGTGTAATTTATACATCTAATTTTATTTTATTAAATTAGATTGAGCTTTTTAATATAATTATTAAGCAAATTTTAAATATTTTAATCTAAATCTTTTCGTACTTTTACCAAATATAAAGATGAAAACATATATGAGGCTCATGATTATTTGTAGCGTAAAAAATTACATATTGAAATTGCTTTTAATCGGTTATTTCTAATCTTTTTTCAGTAAAATGAATTGTAACACCTTTCTGCGTATTCGTAAATTTTGAAATATTCCTTTTTTGTGATAAATGATTAATTTTTTTTTTCAGTATAGAAAATACATTGATGAAATAGAAATACATTTGCTTAAAAAGATCCAAAAACTTTTCCCTGTCTCATTCATTTCCTCTACGTTTGAGAAATTGCATTTATTTCCCATAACCTGAATTTAAATGCGGAAAAAGTTTTAATCTTATATCTTTGCAGATGTATAGAAACTTTTCTGGACTAAGTGGATAGTTTCCACTTCACATTTCTTTGAATTTGGTTCCTACATACATTATAACGTAATAAAAAAAAACTATATATTCGATAACTTATAGGACAAAATGTTTTTCTTTTTCACTTTAAAGCATTTCTTATGTTCGACAAACCACACAAAAACACATTAAAAATTCCACACCTCGGAAAAATGCAGGAAACAAAATAATATATATTGGACAAATATATTATACAATAAATAACATGTGATTAAATCTTGAAGAACTTTGGGTGCATAGATCTTGAGAAATCAGTACTCAGAACAATCACATCTGACTGCAAAAACAGCACTTATACACCTGGGCTTTGAGTCAAATAGATATTGGATGCACATGTACAAATGCCCAAGCAGCTTCAACACGATGCCGTAGCTCATCAACCATAGTGACTGGGATATGGTGACAAGCCAGTTACTCAGTTACCATAGACCAGACGTTTTCTATTGGGGATATATCTGGTGAACATGCAAGGTAGGGTAATAACCTATCATTTTCCGTATCAAGGAATGTCCGTACCATCCCTGCAACATGCGGTCTGCATTTCTACTAAACGTAGGGTTTTGCGGAGCTCAATAAAGGGTAGATACAAGGGTCGTAACACACCAGAAATATAACGTGCACTGCTCAAAGTGCCGTCAATGCAAGTAAGAGGTGGCCACGCGAGACGTATATCCAATAGTAAACCACACCTTAAGACCAGGTGATTGGCCAGTATGACGATGATGAATGCACGCTGTCAATGTACGTTCATCACGATGCTACTAAAAACAGATGTTACAATCTTGATGCTGTACACAGAACCTGTATTCATCTGAAAAAATGAGGTCACACTATTTGTGTGCCCGGTTCGCCATTGATCACACCAATGAAGACGCTCCTGTATGTGATGCAGCGCCAAAGGTAACCGCAGCCACCGTCTCTGAGCAAAGAATTCATGCTGCTTCAAACATCGTCGAACAGTTCGTGCAGACACTTATTGTCTAGCAAACGACCCCACTTCTTTACTCAGGGCTCGTGACGGGGTTGTACGATTGAATTAGGCCATACGGGTACCAGCACAGCGTTCCGTATTGCCGTCCTAAATCCATCGATTCAATATTTTGCTATCAGTCATTGGATCTCGACCGACGCGAGTAGCAAAACTGTGATACTATAAACCACATTCCATTACACTAAATTTCGATCTTTATCAGTCAGAAACGTACTGGTAAGTATTTCTTCTTCTTGCACGAGGCATCACAACAACTTTTCATCAAGCAAAAACGTTCAAATGCACTTTGTGTATGAGAAACCGGCTGAACAGTTTCCTATTTTAACACATTGTACATGTTGCAATTTTTGCAGGCTTTGGCTGAAAGCGCTGAAAAGCTAATCATTTGCATATCACAGCACCTTTTTCCTGTCGCTTGAATTTCTTGTCGGTAGCATATCGCCCTTTTGGTGTAGTTATTATAATGGTGAGTAGTATAAGCTTACATAAAAAAATGCAGTTTAAATGCTTTATTAGTCGATTTCTTGGGGATTGGAGGGCAATTTGAGGCCCCCTGTTTTATCACCATATATTGTTGTCATAATTGATGGTCTGGGAAGTCATAACACGTTCGATGGCCGCACACATATCTACGTTTTCGTAAGAAACACTATTACTTCTTTGATATGTAGGGAATATATCTCAATGCCCTTTGTATGCCTTTGAATGGGTGCAGTTGACTCTTATTTTAATTTAATAGCTGAAAATATATTTTACCAATGACAACAATGTATTACAAAATTATTAATTGTATGAAAACCTTTCAAAAATAATAGTAAATTTATAAAAATATTTATATATGATCAGACTAATTGTCAGGATGCGTAATTCCACAATATCAAATAATACTTTTAACACCATCTAGTAGAGTATTTTTGACACCTATCCATTTGATAACTTCATATGTCCTATAAAACATCGCTAATTCATAATTAATACATTAAATAATTCCCGCGCATTCTAAAATAAATAATTTCTACTTCTCCGGAAAGTCCATCTAGAAGGAGTTACGCATTCTGATAATTAGGTTGACAATATATAATTGAATATCATTATTTACACATATTTAATACATTACATATTTAGATGATGCCAGGGTTTTGAATCATTTTTTTTTTTTATAACGTTTTAATTAACTATACTTAACAATTTTCTTGTTTGGTAAATGTTACGAAATATCTAAGTATCTACTTAAAAAAAATTAACGGCACCTTTCTTAATAAAAAAAACAATAAATGAAGTAAAGACTTTTTATGTGAACAATTCAGTTTTAAATAGATGCAAAATCCAAAATTAAAATATTTTTTAAATATACAAACGTATCTTAAGGTCCATATAAAGTCATATTTTATTAATACGATTTGATTTTTAAGTAAATTTTCTTAATTATTTTATATGCATATAGTAAGAAATGATTGGTATTGATGAATGCATTCGATAGACCTCATTTAACTCGTCAAATTCATTCTATGTTTTATGAATTGGTTTAGTAATACGAATACCTTAGAATATAAAAATACATGATCCGTTCACAGCGCAAGGATATTAATTTACTGTTATACTTAAAATAACTTTCTTAAATGTATATAATCAGACATAAGACAAAATATGACAACATTTTTTATGGTCGTTGAAAATAAATGTTTTTGTCGCCCAATAAATTTAAAGAAATTTATCACTACTCACACTACATTTTTAATGTTTTTTATATTTTAAACACAGCTCAATTGATACCAGAGATAACAGATTTGAGCTTTCTCTAGATAAATTTGGTGTTATCCCAACAAAAATTATTTTCCCCGAAAACGATTTCTACTCCTCTGCTAAGATATTTGCGTTGAGTAAGGAAAATTTTATGATATAAAATGTCTGGATTTTATATGAATATTGTTAAAGTATAATAAACGTATAAAATAAATTAAAATATGTAAGTTCTTGGAAATTTTTAATTAAAAAGGAAATAAAAAACTTATTCTTAAAGAGTGATAAGCTTCTAATGTATATTTGAATATATTCCACATAGAAATTGTGTAGAATTGGTGACAAAATTCAGATATTTCGAAAGTTTCATGTGAACCTTGTTTCTTTAAAAATGTCTGCTTCATAATTTTCTTTAAAAAAAATTATGAAGAAATCGATGTATTTCCTTTTAATTTCTTCACTTGTATAAAAAGTATAATTTAAACTCACTATCCCGTTCCAATTATCCATCGTACACTAATCATACTCGGAACGACAGAAGGTACGTGTGCGAAAAAGAGTGTATGACCAGATGGTGTTCAGATGTGTGTTCAGAGTGTGTGTTCAGATTGAGTGCTCATACATACATACACAATCTCATCTAAAGATCTTATATTAATTGTGTGAAAACAAACATAAAGCAGTGTGAAGTAAGCTTAATAATATTATCCCTTAACTCTTGTTTTAAACGTTAATCATTTTTATTTACTTTTACATACATTATATGCAACGTAATGAAAACATATTCACAACAAAATTAAGGAAGGCATTTGTTAATTATGTTTATAAAAATATTCAAAAAACTCATAGAAAATAAGGGATACAGCATGAAAGCTGATTGAATAAAATATGGTTATTGTGTGGTAGAAAAGTGGAAGAAAAATTAAATTTTTGAAAAATAAATTCAACTTTTTAGTATTTATGAATTTTGGTTAATTACGTTTATCTTTATTAAATATATCTTTAATAAAATTATAATAACGAACAGTTTCTATTATATAAGGGGAAAAATTCATGTTACAATTAATCTCTTGAATTAAGATTCAAATACGGGAGCTTCCAAGAGGATGTGTACTAACCCTATAATTAAAAAAAAAACTATTTTTTTTTACACGATGCCATTTATATCAGTTACACACACATTATATTGTTTTTAAGAAGAAAAGAAAAATGTAATGTTTTTATAAATGATGTATAAAATGAATGATGTATGCATATACTTAATACAATGCTTAAATATACTTGAAATAAACGCAAGATATTACGAAAATAATTGAGAGTAGTCCAGTTGAGTCTCTACTAGTTCATTAACCTACCAATGATTGAAATATAGATAACTTAACAAACAAACATATCCAGATACAGATTCAAATGGAGTGGTTTCATTGTTTATCATTTTATCTTAAGGGCAATATTGATTTGCTTATTGAAAACTGAAGTATTTCTAATGTGTGTTTTCTCGAAATAAAATCACATGTATTGCGATTAAAATTTGTTATATTTTAACATTATCTAATTAACAATTACTCTATGCAGCTAAATATATCCGTAGGGAAAACGATCTTGCCTGTTCAATTTTCTTTTCTTAAATGTTTATTAACTCTATTTGTACGAAGTATTTTATGCAGTTTTAGTTTATTTTTAATTACCTTGCTGCTTCAAGAAGGAAAAGGTGAATATTTTTTTTTAAATATTTAATCCTTCTTTCATATGGCTTATATGAAACATCGACTGCAGTAAATTTGACAGCATAATTAAAGTCCAAACAAATACAAAAATCAATGTTTTGAAGTTGCTTTAAACCAGAGAAAATGTTGCTTTAATGTTTAAAATATGCATACAATGATGAATTCCCTCCCTTATTTAATGATACATGGAAACCATGTACGTAAAAGCTTTCTTTTAGTTTCTTCTGAGATATCAAGCACTTTTTCACAACAAAGCGATTTCGCTAAATTTATTCCGCTTTCATTGAATCAGAAATTCCATGAATTCATCCACATCATCAAAAATACCATCTTTCTTAATCGCTCCGTGAGCGTTTTCGGAAAATATTATTTCTTTTCAAATCTGTTTTTTAAGCATCTTTCTTTCTAGTCATTATATATTATTTCAATGATTCTTCTCAGTGTACAATACTGGAAAAAAGATATATAATCTGGAAAAAGTAAAAAAGTCAGAAAAATAAATATATATGAAATAATATAATAAGTAAATAAAATGAATGTTAATGCCAACTGTATTTATTATTTCAAAATGTAAGAGTTCAATAAATGTGATTGATGATTTATTTTAATAATTATGATTAATATGAAAACTCTGTAAAATATTCAGAAGTAAATACAATACATTCATAAATATTTGTATTAAATAAATTCATATGTATGAGCTTGAATTTATAAGTACATACAGATGTAAAAACTAGAAATCTAATTTTTCAAAAAAAAAAAAAATTAATAATTATGCATTTTTCTTTAGCTCATAATGTTTTGAATTAAATGAATTTTTAAAATAAACCCATATATTTTGCAAATACATATTACAAAATTACAGTATTGAATTTTTAAATATATTTATAAAAGCGTATATGCAAGTCCATACATCAAATAAAGGATAATTCTAGATAAAATTTAGAAGTTTGTGATGAAGTAAAACAAATTTTTGTGACGTAAGTAAAGGATTAAATAGTTTAATTTAATGAGAGCATAAAGTAAATGCTGGTGAGCCAATATTATCTAATTATATTTATTAAAATAAGCATAAATAATTAAATAATTTAATTTTATTGAAATGATATTGATTCAATAATGTTTGACTTAAATTTTAATGCAGTAATTCCAATCTCTAAATTTCCATGATATTGCAATTTATGTGTTAATACCTAAGATTGAATAAGTTTATCATATATTAACTGAATCACAAATCAAGGCTTCAAGCAAAAGCGAATTGATGTAGCTGGAGGCACTAGTGGTAAAAGGTTTGAGGTGCAAGAGATCAAGAGGCGAAAAAATACAGTTGTGAAAATATTCGCTTACTTTGATAATAATGAAACTTACTTTTACTTTTGCTTTACTTTTCTCAAAATATAATGCATTGATAATAATGAAACATAACGTCTAAAGAAAAAATTTTAACGGTATCTTAAAAAAATTAAAACCATTACTAAAGTGCTTAAAATTTTGCTATAAAATTTGATTATCTTTTACAAATTCATAAATTATTTTTATTGTATATCTCTTTTATCAAAAATATATTGGGTGTTATATATATAATATGGCCGTTATATATATAATATGGCCATTATATATATATATATTCAATTTGTCTTCTCTTCTATAGTACTATATAAATTATTTTTAACACGTTTTAAGTCTGAAAAAGATCTTTCACCTGATGCATTCATAATTGGCATTGTAAAATATATTTTAAAATTATCTCTACATCAGAGAAAATAGGTTTTCCTTTGCAATTCGATAAATATCTTGTAGGATCTTCATTGTTTCTTTCATTTTTTTCAAAAAATAGCAAAGGTTGATTTAATTCATATAATCAAAATTAAAAGATTCAAAATCGTCAAAAACGTAGCTTTCTTCTTATAATTTCAGGGAATAATCTCTCGGCAAAGAAACAGTTATGTCTTCTATAACAGTTTCATAAATCTCAGCTCTTCAGGATAGTTCTGCTCTTGCCCTATCGCATATGACATAAAACGAATTCTTTATGAAATGTTCCTTTCTTTCAAAAAGTTCAAAACACCGACTTCTTTACCTTCACCAAAATATTTTTATTCTTTTGTTACCTGCGAGCTTGTCTATCTTCCTCTTACAATGTGAGCCGCGATAAATCAGTTTCTCTTTATTCCATTTTTTAAATTTTTTTTTAAAATTTTCAACATAATTTTCTAGAGATTTTAGAAAGCGAAACATTTTAATTCAGAATTATCACTCAACTTATTATAATGGTTTTATAATAGCATTTATTCTTAGGAAGTCTTCTTCATCATGGTCATGAGAAAAGTTTCATATCTGTCTATCTATTTGAAAAGGGAAGTCGCCTACTGTATTATGGTCTTTTTTCCCTCATTCACATCGCAGATTTCATACAGGGCCGCTTTTATTTATCTTTATCTTGCAAATAAGGCCTAAATTCAATTAGCTTGGAATAATTTGCTTTGTACGAAACATATCCTTTATCATGTAACTTCTTTTCGTTTTATTATTAAAGTACAATAAAAATCCCATCACCAAAGTGTTGTGCTATATCAAATAAATTTGGTAGGCGTGTTTATACATCTAAAATATAACTTTGATTCAAATTTCACTTTAGGCGCATAAGTGGGATGCAAAATATGTCTTTTTGATCGAATCAAGTGTACTTTAAATAAGAGCTATAAAGTTCATGAGTGTCTTTAACTTTGAGATCAGACAAAGTTAGTTGATGTTTGTTAATAATGATTTTAAAATGATGAAAAAGCCATTATCAATAGTTAGCTGAGGTTAAACGAGGTAGTATGAAGAGCTAAGAAAAAGTGGATTTTCTTTCAACGATATTGCAGAGAGGCTTGGAAGGAACATATCCACTTTGCATGAATTTTGGCCCGCAGTCACAGAAAGGCACTGCTTCAAGGAAACTGTGGTTCAGCCACGCATAGATCACACTTGCATAAATAATGTCGTATTCACCGCATGGCTTAGATCATTATATTACATCTACAGAAGACATAAGTGTTTTCTGCACCCGAGGGACTCAGTAACTTGCAACAAATTAATCGTTTGAAAAATAGCTTCCAACCAGATGCCTTGTAGGGTTCATACCATTAGCACCAACTACCGAATATTTGTGACTTCAATGATGTCACGCTAGAGCTCATTGGAAAGCGGAATGGCGATGTGTTGTGTTCTCCGGTCAAAGCTGCTTCTTTCTTGATGCAAGTGATGCAGTGTTGTAACGGATAATGTAGGAGACACTGGAATATTAGGTTTTGGGCTCTTAGACGAAATGACTGGCGTCAGTCAGGGTATGTCCCCCCCCTAGAATCCTAGGTCTTCTGTGATGTAGGGTTTTGGAAGAAGAGAGAGGTGCACGTTACGCATCTACAGTGATGGCTTAATATTACTGAATAAAAAAGAAGAAGACAACGTCAGCGCCTGCAAACAGTCTTATTGCAGCCTAGATACTAAGGCAAATTCGATCTCGGCACCTTAGGAATCGTAAGCTCATAACATACCACTAGACAAAAGAGATCACTTCTGTCCGTAGGCTGATACTGGTTTATGTAGATACCTCTGCACTACTCCCCCACCAATTAGTCGGTGGATTCACAAACGAATGAGGTATTTGTTGTAATGGTAAACGTATGAGCTGTTGCTGCTGTGTCAAGTGAGTCTGAGGCTTTGCTACCTAAATTGAGTCTGACTACTCTCTCTTTGCGGGTAAATGGCGCCCCGATAGATCATAAGGTAATATGTTAAAATCACATCCATATCACCAATAAGGCAGATTCGATCTCGGTACCTTCTGATTCGTATGCACGTAACATACTACTACACAAAATCGCTCACTTCTGTCCAGAGGCTGTTACTGGTTTATGTAGATATCGCTAAATACACTATGCACACACCTAGAGTTATGGTCTGCCATGAGCAATTTTCTTTGATTGTAGAAGCACTCCCGTGCTTAATTCATACACCCTGACAATAAATTTGTACGTCATAGAGTGATTCAAACTGTTTCACTGTCATCAATAAACATCATTCTAGAGGTGTTTTTCAACGAGATAACGTGTTCCCTGATACCCGATTGAGCCCAGATAACTATCTTGGGTGTCAACGTGCTACTTTGGAGTGCTAGATTACCAGATTTATGCCCAATCGAGCCCAAATTGGGCATCGTTGGATGGTAATTACAGCTTTATAAACAGCCGGAATTAAACAACCTTGTATTGAGCGACAAAGAGCAACAATCATGTAATTCTATCTAGCAAACTGTTTTCCGGTACTTGCATGGCACATTCCAAACTTGTAGTTAAAGTTATACCGATTGCACTGGTTTTAATGTACCATAATTTCACATTTAAAATTATTTTTGCACTTTCAATAACCTGTGATCTTGAAAATTTTATCAATTTACATATGCTTCCTATACAAATATATTGCCGGAGTTTTATTAGCCTACAATAATTTCTTCATAGTACATACTAGAATTTTTCTATCAGTGTAAAATGTAAATGAGAAAAGAAATGACAGTGACTGGCTTGAATAGTATTCATTCGTTCAAAATAAAATGTATGCAAAAATAAATAATTAAAAACCACATACGAAAATTTTGCACAAATTTCAACAATATAGATATACGGTAGACAGATGGATAGTGCTCCTACATGACTGAAAAACGTAGAAATCATTGGGGTTGTAACATCGGTTGGAAGAACTGTTTGTTACACATTGGATTTATAAATGGAATCTATCATGCTTGGGGTCCTTGAGGGATCTAGAAGGTCCTGGCAGTCGTGATTTCCGATACTCGCTTAATCCGCCTCAGGCTTTAAGTGAAAAGCGAAAAAGGAATGATAAATATCTACTATACTGTGGAAGAATTCATGCATGATTTTGTGATTTCATTCAGTTTTCCGAAGCAGGCATGCCCAACAAAGAAGCATGCACACCTTAATTAAAGAAAACTTATTTACGTACAATATGTGGTTTCTTTTTTGATAAAAATTGTACTAATGTTTTTAAATAAATTAAAATACTGATTAATTTTATAATCTTTATCCTAAGAAATAATTTTTCCCCATAAATTCTAGAGGAATCGACTAACAATATATCATCAACACATACTGTACAAATTACACGAATATTTATACTCATTACATAAATTTTATGACTGTAATTTGCATGTATTATGCAAATCTATTTAATTATTATTATTTTTTTCGCAAAATTCGTACTCGGCGTTCCTCTCCAGTTAATTCATCATTGAAGCTGCATCATCCAACACTTCATTTACAGAAGTCCTCAAATTTTGATAAACCTGCAGCATTTACAGCTTCTTAGATAATGGAGTTCTTATAGATACATTGATTTTTCACAAGGGAACGGTCACCTCCGGCTTATGAAAATATTTAATTCTTGGATCATTATTTATTTGTTACATATGACCTTGACTATATCCTCCTATATGACAGTCTTCATAGGAACTAAAGTTTGTTTGTCCCATATATCCTTTTTTGGAAGTGGCAAACGTCTTCTTACAATCTTAAAATACTAGAGATGACCGAGTTCCCCGCACTACTGTTTTTATTTCAAAATAATTTATATGCACAATCTACATTTTTCCCCTGTGAACATCGTAGTACTTTTGATTGCAGAGTTGAATGACTTATTATGATATATAAATGTAAATGAACAGAATATAAAGAAAGAAATCAGCATTTGTGTGACCTATTTTAGATGATGTTGAAACTGATCAAACAAGAGAAGTACCTGATTAAATGATAAATAATAATCGTGAAAAAAGTGATAAACATGAAACGTTTCATTTGAAAGGAAAGTTTTCAAATGCTACCTAAAAAACTCCCTCAAGAAAGATTTGAAGCTACAGCGGTACAGCAAGATACGCATCACACTATCGAACAGACACAAGATAGAAAAAGCTCAACATGTGCGATTTGTCGATCATCAAAGGACAATAAAACTACAATAACGTGAGCAAAAGAGGACTGTTTTGCCTGAAATTATCACTCTCGTAATGTTAGCAAAAAATATCAGTTACTGGTGTCCATTATTAAAGACACGCACATTTGAAAATGCAAATCATTTTGATTCGATTTTTTCTTAAATTATCAAAGAATAGTTGAAAATATCTTAAAGTAGACAAACATACTTTCTCTTAATTAATTCATTTACTGGAATTTCAATTCTTATGGTGTACAATAAAAATAATTATAAGAAATGGATTGGGGCTCATGCGATCCCTAATGTTAGTATCGAGTGTCCCTAGTCAATGCATCTTCATGTGAGACAACGCTTTTCTCCTCTAACAACACGTCCGTTTCAGGCAATCATTCCAATATTTTTCTGCAAGATCTTGCAACAATGGTCTATCATAACCACATTGTCAACATTATATGAAACAAACCACACATGCTGCCAATTAAGCTTGGAAAACACATGCAAAATCATGGTTGCCAACTTGGCGAGTTATCTTGAACGTTGGAATTATTGCGTAGTAAATTTATTACACTATCACGAAAAACCTTTTTTTTTACATATAGAGGTATTAAAATATGAACTAAATGAATAAACTTTGTGGTTAGAAAAAAAATTGTGAATAAAGAAATTTTAAGAAGAGAGTTAATTGCTTTTCTTATTTTTAAAGACCATCAATTGTTGATACATCGAATTACAATAAATTGATATTTGTTTTAACGCAAGAATACATGATGGTATATTGAAACTAATGTATATGAACTATTTTCTAAAGTTTGTAAGCTTTAATGAATTTGTTTTATTATACACTTAATATTTATTGTATATATAGAAAGAATCAAACAGTTGCTTTGAGCCAGATGTGGGCAACTTCTAGCCCGCCAAACAATTTAAGGTATCCGACTACTTGCGGCGATTTTTTTTTTTTTTGTCAAAAAATGGATATATGGGATTTTTTGTTGTTTTTAGATTTGTTTAGTACATTTTAAGAAAATTATGCTAAAATTATAAATAGAAAATAAAATTATTCTTACTAAAATGGAAAACATGGGTAAAAATTGATAAAAATATAACATAAACATGACCCATTCTGTACCAAATGTTTATAAACAGACCTTCAGTTTTTTAATTCTGATATGTTGCTGTGTTATTCATTTTTGAAGTGAACTTCAGGTTAAAAGGTATTTAATTTCTTTGTTATTATATGAAATTGCTTAAAAAAACAATGATTATATTCACGTAAGGGGCTGTAAATTTTGTAATAAAACAATGATTTATAAATTTGAAGTTTAAAACACTTCTACTATAATACAGAACATACACAAAAAATTCAGTTAATTATTTTAGATATTGTTTTAGAAATCACTGTCCCCGTTTGAGTATTTAAAAAACACATTTCGAGTAAAATGCGTTTCGAAGTATATATGCCATCTTGCTTCAAGTAATGGCATATGCTTTTGTTAAAACATTTGTAGTTTTCGTTCCAGTAAATGAAAAATAATAAACTTGGTATTTTTGTAAAGCTAATAGGATGGTCTATAAAAAATTTATAATAAACAATTGTCAGTTTTTGGCAAAATTCACAATTTAGGGTAGTCGGATACTATAAGCGACAAGCGGACAATCAGGAAATCGGTTTTCAACCGAGATTTTTTCCCCCATGCACTATCAAAGATTCCAGTTCCTTCCAGATTCCTATCCTAGTCCTTCAAAGATTTCACTATTTGGCAAACAAAGTACCTAAAAGTGTTCCTATTAAAAGATCCTTCAAAGAGTCTGGAGAACGAGGTCTCAAGAAGATATGAGTCTTAAGAAAAATGAGCCTATATATAAATTCTATTTACTATGTTATCACATTACAACTATAATATTGATACAGCACCTAAGGAGCTACAACTTGAACTAATTGACTTGCAGTCTGATCACAATGTGAAGAAAATGTTAAATGATATGACATTGAATTTTATAAATTTTTGTCAGCTGAAAAATTTCTATGTATGAAGAACTATGCTGGAAAACTCCTCTTCATATTTTATTCGACATTTATTTGTGAGAAAAGTATTTATTCCATGGAGATCATCAAAAGTACATAAATATGCAAGTTAACTGACATAAACTAGCAGACAATAATTAAAATATAAACAAGCAATCTCCCTCCTAATTAATGGAAAAAATTATCATTGTTATATATGATAGAATTGATTGATTTGTCTCATTAACCCGGGGTCACTCGCACCTGTTTTTGCTACCGTCGTTACTCGCGGGGGGGTAGAGAACACCCCAAACTTAAAACGCGTGTATTTAAGTGTGAAAAAAATTAAGTCAATTATGATACATGTTTATAAAGAACAAGATGTGTTCTGTATTATGCAAATTAAATTATTAAATTTATTGCATAGAAATAAGACTAACATTACTTTAAACTAAACCTACAAAATTTTCATTTTAAAACACATGATTTTATATTGCTTTCATAAACCATAAGTAAAACGTATATACCTATAATAAACATATTTTGTAATTAATGTTAAGGATTGGAAAGTATAAAAAGAATATTTTAATCATTTTCCAAACATTCAGAGCCGACTGTATTCATATGGATTAAACATATGCTTTTCTTACATTGAAGGCCAAATGAATTGGTTTTTACAACTTTTACCCGTGGGCAAACAGGGCAGATCACTTTTTGGTGAAATAATGCTCTTTTTACTATCTTCTGTGTCAGTAAAGCTTCTTTAGAGTTTTTTTTTGTCAATTATCTGTTTCCGTCAATTTATTTATTTATTTTTCTTTCTTTCTTTATTTTTTTGCTCAAGTTTCTTCCAATTCTTGCACCGTATCCATTTGATGAACAGATTGTCCAATATGGTGCTCCTCTTCTGAAATTACTTCGAAATCACTTAGTTCATTCTCAGAATATGTCGATAGAGTATCTAATAGATGACAAAGTCGCTGTTGCTCCCTCACCCATGGAATTTTTCCCATTATTTCTGAAAAGTGTCTTAAAAATTTTAACAAACAATTATATCTTACAATTATTTTTAAGTTTTGTACTATAATTATTGAAATTTTAAATAAAATATGCATGCATATTAATATACTTGAAAAAATATAAACACAAAAGAGAAAATCTTACCCTATTTTTTAGATGCTTCGAGTACAAAAATATATCTCAGTCACTCGCGGGAAGCTCTCAGCACCCCAGGTAAACTTTTGAAGGTTATTACGTTCCAATCGTCCAAGCGAGAGTGATTGCATCATTCCTGAATTTTCAATAACCTAAAATGTGCAGCTAAAGTAAAAATCAGGGTCCTGCGCATTCTTTTTGGAATTCTAGGAAGCCTTTTTTTGTTGCTAGGGTGTAGACAACACCCCGCACGAGTGATCGCGGGTTAAACAAATTCTAAAATTAAATTTGCTTGAAGCTATATACATGATGAAATTCGCAGAACAAACAAATTGAATAAAACTGCAACAATTTATAAAACTTTCATTTATTGAATTTCATTATGAATGCATTGATTTTAAAATGTGTGGCCCTTATCTCCCACAATGCAAACCATAAGCAAAATATTGCCCACCCTTTAAGCGATACAATTATTCATGCTAGTTAAATTAAAAGCTTGTAGGTATGTTGTCAATTGGAATTGGCAAAAGTTTTTATTACTACATTTAAAATTTCATTTTCCATGGGATTACTTATTTTTTTCCACTGTATAGAAAAGTAGGAACGACCTGAAATCTTGTCTCATGATATCTGGTTATAATGTTTTCCTTTTCAGTTCTCTCAGCTGCCCTGTCACGGATATTCCATTTCTCTAAAAATCAGTGCACACTTTCTTCTATTGAGAATGCTTAAAAAATATTTTAGATGTTTTTTTCAGCTCTTGTTACATTCTAAGAGGAAAAAACATGCATATTTCATAAAAGAAGTCTGATACGCTGGACGAAATAAATGGAAGGATTCCTAAGGATTCATCCAAAAATGAATCAGATGGTTCAGAATTACGTGGTATGCATGATGAATCTAACAAATAAAAGTTTATTCTTATTGTATTGTATGAAAATGATCAAAAGGTGATGAGAGAATATAAGCAAAGTTTATAATGGATACACAAGTGTCTTCCGTTTCTATTCAAATCCTTCAGCGTATATGTATATGAAGAAAGTTTCAAAAGTGTTCTTTAATAGAGTGATTTCTTAAGGTAGCCACTTTCGGAACTGCGATTTTGCAAAAGTGAGCAAACGATTTTTTTAAAAATATTTCTTGCCACTTAGATTCGAATGCACGTATAAAATTGTTTTAAAACTATTTTTGTAGTAAAAAAATATTTAAATGCAACATTTGGGCCAAAAATGTGCATACAATTACTTATTTTCAAAACATTTTCCTTTTATTGAAAATCCTTTTGCAATGATAATACCTATTTATAGTACAAACAGACCTCTGTACAGATCCTGAACTAGGAGTTTTGAACTATATAATTTAGAAGTGGATTTCTTCATATTTTAGTACATTAGAGTGGATAAATTTTAGCAAAAAAAACAACACCAGTAATTATTTCAATTCGCAATAACTCTTAAAGTAATGTGATTCTTTCAAAAATCCTAATTCAGGCTCTCTGGAGCAGTCTTAGCTATATCTGAGCAAAATATTTATTTTAAAGAATAATTTTTCATAAAAAGAGAATGTTTTGAATGTAATCAATTTTAAGTTCATTTTTTGCCAAAATATTGCATTTAAATAATTTTATATTGCAATAATATTCTTATTACAATTTTATACGCCTATTATAATCTATAAGTGACACTAAATATTAAAAGAAATATTCGTTTGCACGCTTTTGCAAAATCATGGTTTCGAACATTGCAGGATACCTTAATATTATCAACCTAATTGTTTAGACACGATGTCTGTTGCAATATAGATTTTGCTCGTCATATTCATTTTATATCAGGAAATATCATTTACTAAAGTCTAATAAATTAAGAAGTGTGCTAAAAAATTTGCTGATAGTTTGAAACGAGATAATTTCAACTGAAATAATATGCCTCATATTGCATCGAAATTAATTTATTGCTAAGTTATTTTAATCAATGCATAAGGCAATGTTACATTTCATAGCTTATTTTCATTTACATCTCCAAAAGAAAACTAACATTTAAATGGAAATATACAGTAAAAATCTATATTATTCTTGTATAGGAAATTTAAGCATTTACTATAATGCATACTT
>BMAO01028243.1:0-31340 GCA_019973975.1 Trichonephila clavata | reverse complement strand
AATTATTTTATTTCCCACTATGCAATTTATTATTGAATCCTTAGAAAATATATGCAAATTTTTCAATTCATATGTGCGATTTGATGTATCTTAGTATTAAAATCCTTTGTGATCCAATTTTTTCAATCCTAATTTTAACCTCTTCCTACACTTATGCTAATCCCCTAATCTTTTTTCACATTTTTTTTAATAAAAGGGACATTTATCATAAGTCATTGAATCGAACTAATCGAAAATGTTTTGTTCAATATTGCATGAAGCTTTAACTTCGTTGTTACGAGTAAAATAACTTTTAAGTTTTCACAGCGATATTTGTTTTAACAAACAGAACACCGGAATTCTTGCTTCCTTCATCCCCCCCTCTTCCCTAAAACGCCAGCTGAGTGTCATTTTAACATTGGTCGTTATTATATAAAAAATCATATAAAATGTGCCTTCTAATGTTATTCTTTGGAAAAATATATGTTAAACGCAACAAACAATAAATATAACTTTGCTAGATGATTTGAAAATATAAACTACAGATAAACATTTTATTTTTGTCCAGTACTCTAACAGCTGATATATTTTGTACATTAATATAACATGTTATCTTTTTATAAGCGCATTTTTTATTTATTGAGTATCCACGACATTTTTCGACCTCAAAGTTCTTGCATTTTGGCGGAATTTTAGTTTGAAGCATATCTTCATCATTTCTTTTTCTGGATTTTTCAATATACGCTACCTTCAGTTCTTTAGCAACTATTTGGATTTTATAAGATATTCTATTTAATAATATTTGGTCATTGCACAGTTGAAAATAATTCATGCGTTTATGGAAGCAAGTCTAAAATATTGTAAGATGGTGTGATTACACCATCTTTTTGAATCTGCTTTGATTACCATTGGGTCATCAATACCTTTACCACATTTTGCTGTATTATAAAAACAATTAAAATCTCTAGATGTTTTCTCTGAATTAATTAAAATTGTTTGAATGCATAATTTTCAGTATTACCACACTCATTTAATCATTTTCATTCATTTCACCGGTAGGTTGTAAGTGCTGAGCCATTCCAACCGATTTTCAATTAGCTTTTGAATATAACACTTTCTTTCTGATTTTATATAATAAGGAATTTTTCTTTGAATCCCCGATTCCTCATATCAAATAAATTCAACTGTTCTTTCTTTAGTTTTATAGCCAATTTAAGAGAAAAAGAGAATATAAATGCGATGATTCTTCCAGTATTTTGAAATTGTTATCAATCAGTTTAAAAACTACATTTTCAGAAAGTCTTGTCATTCGTCTCATTTATCATTTTTTCTACGTAATCAGACGCGTTCAAAATATACTTACTTTCTAAACCTACATCTATTCAAATTATTTTTATCAGGTTTCGATGGATATCAAATGGATAAATGAACATCAAATCTTACTAGCAAGAAAATGTCCATCGTTTTTTTGATTGTTTATATAGTTTTCAATAAAATGATTCATCACTTTAAGAATCGATTTAAATTTATCTTGTTCTATTTGATTACGAAAAGTATATTTATCATTAAAATTCAAGAATCTTGGTGTTTTAGAAAACTTTATGTCAAATGTATTTGCCTAAAAAAGTCAAATTCAAGGTACTTATCTCCTGAAGCTTCTCGTGGATACAAAATTGGAATTTAAGCGAAACTTTTATCGTTTGAAAGAGACCATTCTAAGGCACACATGAAGCGAATTGATAGTACCATTTCTGGTAATTGATGAACTTCATTGTGTATTTTACGTTTTAAAGATGCAGTGTCTATAAAGTGCAACCAATTATTGAAAACATCGTCATTATTCCCATTTATCCTTGCATATTTGGTTGGACTACTTTTTTCTCGCAAAATATTTTGGATTGTTAACCTCTCCCCCGCTTTTCCCGAGCTGAGGTCGGGCTGGCAAAGCGTCCCATCCTGCCTCATCCCGAGTGTAACTCGGACATTGTGAAAATTTACACTGTGCCTTAGATCTTTCCCGAATTATGTCACATTTTCTTTTAATGGTTTCGAATAATTAAAAAGTACCACTCGATGGAATTTTCTGGAAAAAAGAGGTTGTCTTTTTGATGTGCACCCGTTTTCACGCTTGTCTGAAACATACTTTGTTGACTTCATAAACACATCAGAGAAAAAAACTATTCTAACACGACAGTGTATTATTTGCTGCTCAAAGAGAGATAATAAGGGAAGGAAGGTAAGAAAAGATATAAGATTTTATTATTCAGATTGAGACGCTGGGTTATGTGCAGTACTGTGTTTTCGAATTTATCATACATGATCAAATTCTGATTAATAATTTCATAATGAGTTACGTAAATGCATAAGATGAACCAAAGTTTGTAATTTCAAGATATAAGCTAGATTTTCTAAGCTTTGTAATTATAGTTAGTGTGAATTGACTCCAAAGTTTAATGATTTTTAGCATAAAGAAAGCCAACTTTATTAGTAAATTACTCATTTATTTAAATAGAACATTTTACATTATTTTTAGGAAACTTTGTATGCGAATGGTTCTATTATGTTTAAAAAGATATATATGTTTGTAAATAAGCATAAAAAAATTGAAATTTTTTTATTTTTCGAGAAATAAAGAGAACTTGGAAGGGAGGGGTGTTAATTTAACAGTTACACATTCAAAAACACATTATTATACTGTGAGTCAATCAGTTTAGATAACCTCACTTTTTCTATCAAAGTGACACAATAGAAATATAATTTTTATCATCAGATTCATTATGCATGTCGTACATCATTCTGATTTATTATCTGGAATGTTCGGTTCTTTTAGGAACGGAGTTATTTCTTTCATT
Organism: Trichonephila clavata; assembly: GCA_019973975.1. Classification (NCBI taxonomy): domain Eukaryota; kingdom Metazoa; phylum Arthropoda; class Arachnida; order Araneae; family Nephilidae; genus Trichonephila; species Trichonephila clavata. Next base: position 28,509 of record BMAO01028243.1, on the reverse strand, counting down.
GTAACACATTTTAAATTTTATTTATGGTAAATCGAAAGAGCATAAGAAAATGGCTCAAACATTTAAGTAATGATAATTCAAAAGAGCAAAGTACTATTTTGCAAGGAATAAAATATCAGTTGCAAAAGAACATGATTAGTAAATGTTAAAAGGAAACCTATTCCAAGATTCTCTCCTTCTTCAATACAATCAAAATACAATAGCAAAATCGCACAGAAGAAAGACATTTGCAACAACAAATTGAATTTGCTGCAGTGTCCAAATGATACCAAACAGGCATTATACGTAAACTAATCAAAAAATTGTTTGAATTTACTTCCCTAAATCTATTTCCTGCATGAATTTTTCCTAATAAATAACTAAAAGTCAAGAGAAAAAAATGAATCCTTAAAGGTTTACTGTTTTTAGAAAAGGAATTTAGTGGCCTTGGTATCGAAATGACATCATCCAGCTTTCTAGTTACAACATAACTAATAGAATTCGTATTAGTTTGAAATTCTGCAAGGAATCTAGCATAATGTATTCAAAACACATTCAGTTAATGATATATGTATAAGTAACATTTTTAGAATATATTTTTGAATTTAAGAACATGTGGAAAGAACGAAATTATAATTGTTTGCAAGCGAAGTAAGGATTTTAAAAAATTTAGTTTTTCTAAAAATTCATATTACTTAAAATCTACATTTTAATTTTGGAAGAGTCAACCAAATAAAGTTCTCAGTGTCTATATTTTAAGATTCCAGACTCGAAAAATAATCTTTCATTAGCATAATTTTAATCATCATTTTAGTAGAAATAGAATAAAATGTTGTATTTAAAAGCTAGTAATTGAAGCTGAAAATAATTTAATTTTTTATTCAGAAATTAAAGATGCAATTTCTATAAGCATTCATATTCAACAACTTCCGAAAACATCTTTGATTAATATTGTAATTTATAATGTAGCAGATCTCAGAGTATTAGAATTTAGATAACTTAATAGGAAAGAAAATGTTTAAGAAATTATAATGCCTATGTTTGATAAGCAGTTTTATTTTTCTGAAAACATTTATTATTTTATTTAAGTGACACTATAAATTTTCACAAAAAGCTACAATATATATTTGAAAGTGAAACTATACATTTTACTACTATTTGAAACATTGCTTGGCAGTTGTATTGAAAACAGGATAATTTCTGGGCAAACTAAAAAAAAATAACAACCACTAACAAGGTAATTAACAAATTAATTGACACAAAATAATTAATTTAATTTACAAAAAAAAACTAACATGTTACTTAGACTAAAATCTAAATGTAAGAGAGGGGGAAATGACGTGAGAGGAGAGATAAAATGAGGAGGAAAGGTTAAAAAATTTATAAAATTTACTGAGAAACTAAAAATTGTGTCACTCTTATTTATTAAAGACACATTGAAATCCAAGGACAAAATAGGACAAACGGTATCTTTGGTATATATACGTCTTATAACCTACTAAAGAAGGGACGCCACAGAAGGGTTAAAATAATGAAATATTACATATTTATATCATCTTCGTTTATTTTAACATAGCGTAAAATTCGGCGTATAACGCGCACCGCCGTATAATCTGTACGTTCTCTTAGCTCCAATTTTAATTTTTAGACATATTCGCGGTATAACACGCACTCTTATTTTTACGAACAAACCTGAAATGTACGTGCGTAATGTTATTATGTTTGAAGTAATTTATTTGAGGAATTATACTTCTAGAACTATACTTCTAGAACTATACAACTCTTTAAGTTCAAAAAGAATGCCATTTCTTTTCAATAAACGGTATTTGGATATATGTAGGTATATAATTATTTTTGTATGCTCATTTCTTTTTTTACTTTTAAAGCTCTCATTTTTATACCCGGCGTACAACTTGCACCCGTATATTTAGATCAAATTTTTTGTGGTCAAAGTGAGCGTTATACGCCGGATTTTATGGTACTTGATTTTGAAAAGTAATATAATGATCTTTACAATATTATTGGATAAGTCGGATATCCACAATGCGCATTTTAAATGCTTTTATAATTTCTTTTTTTTTCTTTCAAGTTTGTAACAACTCATATTAAATATTAAAGGGAAGAAAATCACTTATAATAATGAATGAAACTTACTGCATACATTATTTTGTTAATGACTGAATATATTTGTATTTGTATTGTTATTCCTTTTCCTTTTAATGATAAAGAACAATTATAATAAACTGCGGTACAATATAAGGAATACTAAAACCGTAAGAAATATGAAATGATAGCCATGCAAATTATTTTTTGTGCGAAGTAGGATTCAAAAGTTTTCAAACTGAGACTATAATTTATAAAATATTACCAATTAAGTTGCTTAAACACATCCTACTTCGAAATAAGACCCTTGAGCAACAAACTTTTAACATCACTTGTAAAGGTCCCCGAAACATTTCTAGAATCCATTTTTAGCCATGTCATTTAATTCAGTCTGCGATGCACTTTTTACTTCATCTGCAAATTGAAATCGAGGACCCTGCAAGCGACGTGTCAGTTCAGAAAATAGGCTGAAATCGAAGGGTGTAAGATCAGGGGACTAAGGAGAATATGCCAAAATAGTTGCTTTAGTTTTCGCGAGAAAGTCAGTGATGAAGAAGGATCGATGTTCAGGAGTGTTGCCATGCAAAAACATACTGCTCTCCCCACAATTTTGGTATTTTCTTTCGAATCGAGTCATGCAAACAACGCAGATTGCCTACATAGAGCTCTTTGGTCACAGTGCATCTTTCAGAGATAAATTTCAAATGCATGATGCTCTACATATCGAAGAATACCTCTATCGATCATGACCTTCCCTTTAGAGCGATCTTGGCGAAACTTAAGCTTACTGGGAGATTGTGATGATTTCCACGTTGCCGGTGCTTTTTTGGATTACGGGTCGTATAAAATCGCCATTCCTTGTCTCCAGTAAAAATTCTGTCAAGTAGAAAAGGATATTTATCAACTGCTGATAATTAATTTCCCGCCGTTGAGGAACGATGTGTTGATACACCCTATGCAGGTTAGAGTTCTTAGTATCCATTGACATGGGACCTCGGATATTCTAACCGATTCTGCTACTTGAGCTATTGATTGAAGCCTGTTCTTACGTATCACCGCAGAAACAGAAACCTTTTGATGTTTTTAGCAGTACGGTAAGTCTGTGGACGTCCAGAGTGATCGTCATCTTTGACACTTTCCCTGCCTTCACTGAAACGCCGATGCCCTTCAAAAGCTTGTGTTCGCGAATCAAAACCACCCACATTCTTCAACATTTTGTTAGTCTTTGAATATTCTTTTCCAAGTGAACACAAAATTTGATACTCATTCTCTGCTCTACAAATGCCATTTCCTTTCAATCGTAGGTTACTAAATACATCTATCTACAAAATACGACACCATAACGAGCCTCCGACCACGTGATTTGAGACAAACTACTTTTAGAAAAGGGGACAGTAACACAGAAACGTTACCGTAGTCGCTCTACTACAAAAGATTTCACTTTATAGGCTCAATCCATAATTTTTTGAATCCTACCTCGCAATTGATTTGATACAATTTTAAACTTAAATAGTATGTATTATAAGCACTCTTGATTCGTGTTTTAAAATACTTTCTAGAACCTCTGATTTCTGAGACTTACTAGTATCGACGATTTTAAATTATGTTTTGTATTATAAAGGGATAACTGAAAACGCCTTTTAAAGTACTTTGGTTAGAAATTTTAAATGTTGTAAGAAATATGACATATGTAATATCAGATTAAAATTCAGATTATGTAATTTCAGATTTACTCTTTTTCCTTCTTTAATTTATTTTTGTTAGAAGTATGCTAAGATAATCTCCATTCAGCGACGAACTAATTAATTAGCTGTGTTACTTTATTGATGTAGAAGTAGTATAAAACAAAATCTGAAGCTACATACCAGTACCTTCATTATAAACGTATGTAAATTAAAAAACTTTTTATTAAATGTGCATAAATTGATATTTGTGAATAACCTCCCATCCATTATAATGGTTAGTGAAGCTGACTTCTGTACCGTTGAGCCTGGGTTTGAGTCCGGGAGAAGGCATGGGTGTTTGTAAAAGTATAGTGCCTTTGCGGCATGGGGGGGGGGACTCTGTAGAGCCGCAAGCCTACTCGTGAGGTTGATGTAAGTGAATAAGAGGGGAGAGTCACTTGACCACCCTTAAGGTGTTCACCCTCAAGATTGAGTTGGAAACCATACAAATCATACTGTCACCTGTATGGTGCTCAAAGATACAGCTAACCCCAGGCTAATATGTAGCCCCTTGCCACGATGAATTTAATATGCCTTGATATCATGTTGCTGTAGATCAGGTAGGATAGGTAACAACAACATTATATATGTGAATGCTAGTGTAAAAGAAAATTACAAAGGAAATTAAGTGTAAGAGATCAACATGCAACGAAGATTCATAATTTTAGGAGAAATAAATTTTAATTGTTTTATCAAGACAATAATACAACATATCTCTTAAGAAAATGCTGGTATGACTACTTCAAATAAATTATTTCCGCTCAGTGTGAAAGAACCTTATTATTAAATCTAAAAATATGTCAGAATAAAATATTTTACTTTTGGATCTATGCCAAAGCGGGGTTTCGTAGCATCATATTTTAATTTTCCCTTTTTAACAATTTTGAAGCAGAATTGATATACTTAACACCTAATTACGTTTTTATGACTTCCAGTATTTATAAAAAGGTAAATCTCTGCATTATGGAATTTAACAATTTGAAGTGAAACTATAAGAACCTAATTAATGTCAGAAAATTGTTTCATTTTATTTTCTTTAAAGAAAATAATTTTAGGTAAATGCATCTTTGTTTTACTGAAGGAAATTTTATCTACAAAATGAAAGTAAAATTTAATTTTCTAAATGCTAGTTTTTAAAATATTTATTTTAAGAAAACCGATTTCTTGTATTACCGCATAACTCAATAAGCTCCGTGCCTAACTAATAAAATAACAACTTTTAATCAAAATTGACATATTTATCAAGATACTCCCCTCATGAGTAATATATTCAGCCCAGTGGTGTTTTAGTTTTTTAATAACTTTTTCGTACAACGATTTGATTTTGCTCTCAAAATAGCGTCGACTTTGGCAATCACTTCTTCACACACACACACACACACACACACACACCACACACACACACACACACACACACACACACACACACACACACACACACACACACACACACACATTTTAACCAAACCTCTTTCCTTGGAGCATTTTTTGTAAATCTACAGACAGCCATTGGTTACTGGGTATCAAATCTGGACTGAACGGTGTGTCGGAAAGTAATTAGAAACGCAATTCCTTCAATTTGATCATCCTTTTCTTGGACTTATGGCACGGAGCATTGTCTTGGTGAAACAGAACTTTTTCTTTTGCATTTTAGGACGTTTATCCTTTATTTTTTCATTCAGTTGATCCAATAACGCCATGAATATTCACTACTAATGCTTTCTTTTTTCACAAGGTAGTCAATTAACAAAATTCCATTTGCTTCCAAAAATACGGAGGCCATAACCATGCCAGCTGACGTTTAAGTTTTTGGTTGCTTTGGACAGCTTTCAACAGCTGCTGTCAGCTGATGATCTTTTTGATTGAAGTGTGTAGTAATGGATCCATGATTCATCCATTGTCAGATATCTGGGTGAAAAAAAACGGTTTAATTTGCTTAAACAGTTTCAAACAGTGCTGTGAATCGTCTGTTCGTTGTTGTTTTTGATCGACAATGAACAAACGCGGAACCCACTTTGAACACAACTTTCGTATTGATAAATGATCATGCAAAATAGTGAATAAACTGCTTTTTAATACCTTCAAATACTCTGCTATCTCATACAACTTAAATTTATAATAGGCGAAAATGGTTTTATATCTGTTTTGATATTTTCTGGAACAACTACAGAATTTGGGTAACCTGAGAGTTCAGCGTCGTTCGTGTTTGTGTTACCAAGTTCTAAGTCAGCATATTACCTCTTAACCGTTGTTGGGGATGGAGCAGAGTCCGGATAACATTTATTCAATCATTGTTTGTTTAAACAGTGTTTCTTCGCATCAAGAAACAATGCTTAATTAACACGTGGAATTCTTTTTTGGTTTATAAGCAAACAAAAGTTACTTCCCTAAAACCCCTTTAACATTTAAACTAAACAAGATATTATCATGAAAATTTGTGTGACATAAATCGTTTGAAAGTTAGTACTCCTAGGTTTTGCAGAGAAAAATTAGAAGGTATTGCTATTCATATGTCAAGCCCGGGACGTTTTAAGTGATGTGTTATATCGTATCAAATAATATAAATACACAGTTAAATAATTTCGTATTACATAAAGCAAATTGTAAACTTATTGATAACAAATTTATCGTAATTTTTATAACTATACTTTAGTCCAGTTTAACTGTTAATGTATTTTTGATGAGTATTTCTTTTCTTTTCTTCACGTGAGTTTTCTTGGAACTGTTTTTGAGAAAAGTGCTTAATTTATATCCGGAATTGTTTAATACTTATACATATATACACTGGTGTCCAAATGTTAAGCATAATTGATAATTATGTGAATAAAGAAGGAACTTTGAATCAGAATGGCGGGAAACGTGATATGCGAATATAAAATGGTTATAAAATAATGAAGCAAATCAAAAGAATGATAATAATTAATTTTATTATCCAAAGTAGCAGTTTGAAAGAAAACTGAGCATAGCAAGGATTCACACTTTAAAGAAAAAATTAAAGAAAACATTAAATAAAATACTGATGCTGCAGTCTGCAAACTGCTGGTCTTCTGGCATACATGCCAGCATGATTGAGTCTCCTGTAAACAGTTTGTCTCGAAATTCGTATTCCTGTGGTGACTGTGAGCGCCGAACCCAGTGCTCTGGCAGTACTGCCCCTCTGACGTCGCGCACTTACGTATTACCAGATATCGGTCTTGGCGAGGGGTTGTGATTCTTGGTAGACCTGATACTGGTTGTCGTTCTCCCGACAACCAGTATCAGATAAGATACTCCCGTTCTTTGAAACCTCTGCCACAGTCTTCAGATCAAAGACTGGTCTGCATTCAGAATTCGAGACACTTCGGTTTGTAATCATGAGGATTCCAGCATTCCTTTCGTAAACATGCCCAATTGGCGTCTTTGTGCCGTCATTCACCTTGTTTGATGGTTAACAACGTTCCTTCGCACAGCAGTTGCACGAAACTTGTCTGAACTGCCTATGCTGCGTGAATCGGTTTCTCCACATTCCGACATGAGCCGGTATTTTGTTCAGGACGTAGTGGACTGAAAAGTTTTGCATAAACCCAATGTTTCTTCTTCACTCAATTAATATCTGCAAGAAATTTGGAATAATTTTACGAATATTTACTCCATGTTTTTCGCATATTAAGATTTATGCTTAACTTTTGGACACCAGTGCATATATATATATATATATATATATATATATATATATTATATATATAATAGATCTGACGTATCTAAAAGCATATTTTATCTATTGTAAAGAGCTATTATACTCAGCTGAAAACTATCTGATATTAATTAAATTTCGTAATGTAAATATATTTATTCGTTCTTCTAATAACTCATCAAAATAGAAAACATGAGAATTTCACAAAATGATTCAGAGCTGACATTTATAGTTAGATAAACTCCATTCTAGCATTTTTAAAATTCATTGAATAATTTCGTTAAAGATTGCATTCACTTTTCAAGCATTCACATTACATAAAATACATATCTTTTTATGAGAAACACTAAATATTTCATCGCATTTAAAATTGTGTTACCTAATAAAACTGTCTCCTTTTGTAGAACTACGATTAGTATTAAAATAAAATAAATTTAAGTTCTTGTAAGGAATGTTAAACTTAATTCTCTGTTATATTTGCAATATCTTTATTTATTTCAAAATAATATGATAAGTAATAAATTTTATTTTAGAAACATTCAAAACGTTACTCATACTAATAAGTCTATTCATTAAAATTGTGCGAATATTTTTTCCTTTTTCTTTTTGTAAATTTGTGAGATAACGTTGCAGTTTCAAAAAACATATTCTTTTTGATTTTCCTAACTTAGCTATTGATTATTTGTAACTTTCTTGTTGATAAATTTTAACTTTCTTTAGCCTAGTGGTTAGAGTATCGGACTCCAGACCGGTAGGCCTGGGTTCAATGCCTGATGCCACTAAAAACCCGCCGAGTACACACGGGGTACGTGCTCGTTAAATCAGTGGTTCTGAACGGTGTCGCCATCTATCGTGTTGTACCGAGCAAAATCGTACTGTCACCTTCATGGGGGCTGAAAGCTTAGGCTAACGACAGGCGTAGATCTAGCCCGTTGTTATGATGAGTTTCGTGGGCCTCGACCTGACTACGTCAGACAGGTGGCATAAGTAACAATAGCAGCTTTGTTTTTACTCATTAAAATGAGTACATATACTCTGATTTATTGTCTATTGTTCTACAATATCTTGCATTTAAATGAAATGCCAGTAATTTAAACAATACCAGTTGGAGTGTTGTACATTGTAAGACCGCCGACATTTTTTTACTTTATAGATAAAACAAGCATAAACTTCTGTAAATTTCAGATTTACCTCCACTCCTTTAATAATTTTTAAGGATAGTTCTCTCTCTCTCTCTAGAGCATTTTGATAAAATGAATTCTCATTTCCCTAAGTAAAAAGAGACCTACACAAAATTAGTAAATAAAAAACTGAGAGTTATGGAAATGAGGAATTTGATATTTTGTATCTTAAAAGTTTAGTATACTTGAGAAAGAGAAAATTTAATACAAGTTCATTGTAACAATACAAAGGAAGTATTTCTTGCTATATATGAAAAATATAAAATATTTCAACATCGTTAATGATTATTCAGTTACGTATTTCATATATTCTTTTCATCTTTTATATTTTGTCTTTTGCATATTCGTTAACTTTAAAGTATTCTTCAATTTAAATTTTTGTAAATTTTACTGCTTATTTTAAATTAAAAAAATCTACATACTTAAAAATGCATTTATAAATATACACACTACATATAAGTATCTAATACTTAAAAATTTAGGAACACAGAAATTCATATTATATATAAATAAATATAGCTTTTTTATAGAAACTATATCCTGAATTGTTGATTCTTTTTATACCCAAGCAATTTGGTTCATTTGTAACATTACAATGTTAAATTATTCGAAGTCATTTTGAATACCATTACTACTCCCATAAAATGGCACACACACATTTGTTCAAATCTCAAGAAAAATACTCATTTTTATTCATTGAACCATTATGTATGAATTCTATTTTCTACATGGGGAATTCGATTTCGAAGAAATATTTTAAATTCAAATATTTTCCTTTTACCATTAGAAATTTTGATTGAATACAATTTCAATCATTTACCACTAATATTTAAAGTATAACATAACATTTTTTTTTAAATGCTTGAGAAAATATCAGCATATTTTTAAAAGAAACAAACTTGCTTAAAAAGAAAAACTACTAGTTTCTTGGAAATTAAAAAAAAATTGCTTTTGGGGAAAATAATTTAATGTCTTGAAAATATTTTACATATTTTCAAAGAGATTCATGAATATAATGTCTTTTGAAAAGCTTTAAAAATGTAAATTTGAAACTAAATGGCTCTTATTACAGCTTTAAATTGTCTCTTTGAATGGGAAATTGAAATTTAAGTCACTCGCAGAAAAATATTGACAGCTTAAAAACAGTAATTACTTCAAATTTTAAATTACTTCGAAGAATATACCTTTTTTTCTCCTCCCCTTTTGTTCGAGAACATTTTGCTGTGTTATTTAAAATTCCGTTGAATGAATGTACTTGCTATATATGCAAATATATAGCAAGTGCAATTCTTAATTCTATAATTAAGTACAAAATCTAATATTTTGTAAAACAAAGTACCAAATATAATGTAATAATTACCTAATATGATTTTCCTTGTACCATTGAAGACCTTCAGTGTATAAGTCTGATTTATGTTTTTATCATAAACAAAACTTTTATATTAGTAGGGTGTAGAAGCTTGGAGAGGGGAGTGCTTGTTCAAGCTTGCGTCATTTGTCTCTGGTTCAAGCTTGAGATGAGTCGCAAATATCTTATTATTTGAAGGGTGATATTGATATTTAATCAATCAATTTCATAATGATTTCTATTTTATGCTCTTTTTTGTGACAACATCTAAATTAAATCTAATTTTCTTTCATTCAGAGTCACGACAAAAGGATTACTAATTTACTCTATTCCACAGCAAAAATTCTTGAGAATATTTTTTTTATACTTTTAATTCTATCTTTTATTGATGACACAAATCAATAATTGATATTTATTTATATTAATAAACCAGCACTCCGCAAACCTTACCCATTTTTGTGTTCCAGTCATCTTTGCGTAGCCAGAGCAAAGTGGACGCGTTTAGGTTGCTATCATCTAACATTTGACGTGTGGACCTACTTGCCCTTTCCAGTCAAATCACCAAGTGCCCCTCGTAAAATCATCTTTTGAGGGAACATCCTTCGGGGTTGGTGAAAGAATATTATTTGCTATTACTCGGGTCCTCTGTAACGAGGGGAAAAAAATGTTCGTAGTTATTTTTCCGGTAGAAATAATGGCGCAGATAATGCCCATTTTGTAGGTTCTTTCACTTATTTCCTGTTCAATATATACGAGAGAGTTTCTCATTTCACATAACTTGCATTAATTGAGGTGCATCAACCCTGAAAATGGCATAATTTTCGAGACTAATTTTTTCTTGCATTTTAAATGTCAAGTAGACGTAAAATTCTATTTATTAAAGAATTAAATATGCCTCCTGAAAAGAGCCAGAAGATAGACTGGACAGTTATATGAACAAAAAAGAGAAAAGTGTTGACTGACTGCGACTTATTCTCTCTCTCTCAGAGAAAAATTTAAAATTTGCAGCTTGTGTCAATTTTTTACTTTAGTAGACTCGTGGAAAAAATTTTCCTCTAACCCTTTTTTCTTTATTATTCTAGGGTTGGATATGTGCATTGTCGCACCTCCATCTTCCTTGTACTTAGAGTGAAGCAACCCAAACTGACGTCACATCCCGTCAATAGTACCCTGCACGGGAATTCACTTGGACGGACGCCGACGGATGATAACACTAGACGCAGGAGAAAGACGTTCTCCTTTGTGTTAAATATATTTTATAAATATATTTCATTCTCAATTGTTAAATAAACCGTTATCATCCTAAGGTTGTAGTCATTTCCCTATATTATTTTTTTTAAAAGTTTTAGTTTTTATTATTATTTTTAGTTTTATCTTATATTTGGCGTGAGAACTGTCCCCCATTTGGAGCTCATTCATTATAAAAGGCTTATTTGGAATTTAGATTGCATTTATTATGGTAAATTAAATTCATCAAAGTCTTTGGAAGATATTAATTTTTGCAATTTATAATTAAAGTAAATCTATTTATTATTATATTTAAATACATAAATTATTCCTGACACAGTAGTAAATTAAATATAAATGTGTTTAGTAAAAAAAATAATAAAATCTAGCATTTTAAAAAAAAAATGCTTTAAAGAACTATGTTTGAAACGTGAGGTTTATTGAGAAACGCTTCATTGAGGTTTAGAAAAAAACAGAAATTGGTTAATTCATTTGAAAACAGTGATTTTAAAATTGTGACAAAGAAAGGAATAGTTAGAAAAATTGCACATTTGTTAAAATGAAGTGAAAGACATTTTAAAGAAGTGTAACTATTTATTCAAACAATTAATTTTCTTCTATATCTAATCCTTCTTCTTATCATATATAATTTCATATTAGTATTATAAAGAAAAGCGTTTATTCCTTTAAAAAGAATTTATAAGATGAAAGTCAAAATAACTCTGCTCAACGATGAGATGATTTTAGAGCATTAATCCAGAATATTACGAAGATCGGTGTATTCTTAGTTTAATGAATTATCAAGGTTATGAATTCATTAACAATCTATCGTTGCGTTTCTCAAAATGTGGGGTGTGCCCCTAGGGGAGGTGATGGCCCTACGTGGGGGGCGCGACTATATCTAGAAGTCTTATAATGTACTCTATAATGTATCAGTACTGCACTTAGTGTTTGATAAAATTGTGAACAGGTTTAATAGTTACCATTGATCCCATTAGCTTGTCATATACAAAATTTAATGTTTTTCCTTAAAAATTGTGCTTGGTTTGTAATGAAAGTTGTGCTGTAGCTTTAGCTTCAAGTATATTTTTTATGAATTCAATACATTGTTAATTAATGAAAGGGGGCGCGATGATAATTTTTGGTCAAAAATTGGGTCGCAAATATTGAAAGTTTAAGAAGCACTGGTCTAACGGCTAGATTAAACAAGGAAAAGGTACTAAGTTGACCTACTTACGAATCTTTGATGTTAAGCTGTGTGGACTTTTCATTTAAATAGAAGTAATATTTTTTTTGTTTTGTTAAGATTCCGTTAGGTAAACAACTTCCTGCGTAAAAAAGTAATTTTAATCCAAGAAAAGACAAATATTAAAACTATCCTTTTATCTCAGATTAGGATTCATTAATGTAAAAAAAAAGATTTTGAAATAAAATCTCATGTTTTTTAGTGTAAATTACAAGATCTAAGCATTAGAATTAGTAACACTGAAGTTTTTAAAATGAAAAGTAATGATTACACTTATTTTTGCATGTTTAAAATATAATAGGTTATTACAGGATATCTTTTAAGGTATTTCTGAAAATTTGAAACCTTTGTTATAACATTATATTTATTTTAGTATTGATTTTCCATTTACAACAAAAACATTCCTTTGATGATGTATTTGCATGTTAATATTCTTCATCTTTATCAGCTCGATAATTTTTATTCAAATGAGTAGGGAGTGATAGGCGGAATCGAATAATTTAACTCTAAGGCTTGAGATCGAAGGAATGTAATCCCGCATCATATGTATACACAAAATGGGGAAATAAAAATATTCCCTCTTTATTTCAATGATGTGCAAAATGATAAAAGGAAACTAGTACGATAAAATCGTTAGAAAAAAAACGAAAATACATATTCCTATATATTATGGTTTGCTTTTAAAAACCATAATGACATTATTTCAGATAAATTTTGTTTTTATAAGCCTCGCACGCACGATATTTTCATTGTAAATTTTTTTTTATAGCCCGATCCATATTTACCGTTTTTCGACATTACTGATTAGATAAATAGTATCTGCGTACCTTTCATGAAATATCGTGTGGTAAATATAAATATTTCGTGTGGTTACCATTACTACACTCTACGAGATATGTCAGAAAGCTAATTATAAATTATCACATGGAAACTAAAAATAACAAACAATGAAATTATATCTGTTTATGAGTTTATTCACTTAGATTGTTGAAGATAATAATTTAATAATTTCCGCAGTCTATGCCCATGGTGAATGGAATTAATAACAAATAATTCTCCTTTACAACATACTTTTCCCAAGAAATCATTAGTATTGGAAGTTTCAGCTTGTTAACGTTCATCATTTCCAATAACAGCAAAAAAGTCGAATGAAAGAAATTACCATTTAGATTTTCAGACAGAAAAAGATCAACAAAAATGCTAATAAAGGAACATATTGATTTGCAAGCACGGAAGTTAATTAACAAATACTATATCGAAGTCTTATTTGTTGACTCTTTCTGGGAAAACTTTCTGTGCCTACGAAATTAACTAAAGGAATTACCAACAGGAAACCAAGTTTAAAAATTATTCTAGGTAAATTATGTTGTGATAAAACTTGTTGATTTAATTACGAACGATGGTAGATAACTTTGACACTAAAATATTTTGGGATAATTAATTCAGTTTTCTTCTGAATTTTTATTGTTGCAAGGTTTTATAAGAGTATTTCTAATTTTTTTATTAATGGCGGTATTGAAATAATTTTATTATTCAAGATTTTTTTAATGATGCGGAGTTTAATCAGTCATTCATCTTAAAGTAATTTTTATAACATTTTCATAAGCATATTATTAATCATTAATACCATGTAAAATAAAGCATATGTAAACATAACATGTTTAATTTTTATGTATATCAATTAACATATTTTTCTAAGTTTTTATTCAATTGATTTTATGATAAATTACTTTAAATGTATTAAAACACATTTGAATTAAATTTTAAAATTGTAACATTTGCTTAAAGTTCTATATTTACAAAAATATTTCTAAATAAAAAGAGGTATTTTTAAATGTAGCTAGATTTCATTATTTTCTGTTCTCTCAATTAATTTAAATTTTATTAAATATTTCAATAACAAAATATTTGAATATTTTTGTACCGAGATATTACTATTGTATATTTTAATTTGTTAGAATTATATCCTTATATTATAGAATTGTTGTCCATCTAAAGTATTATTTCAAATTACATCAATGAATTTCTATGAAAATCCTCCGAAAAATTGTTAAGACAATTACGATCTTAAAATTAAACACATATAATTTGATTTCACATATTTTTTTTCCTTTAGTATAAATAATATTTACGAATGAAAAACTTTTTTTCCTGTTATCATGAAACTTCTGATTCAAATTTTATTTAAAAAATATGGGTTGAATTTTAAATCTGTCTTAAACATAATTGCAATTATAATTTAAATTGCAACTCGATAACACATTAAAATATATATAATTACGTTTTGTTTAAAATATATTTCTTAGTAACTGTTCAGAATAAAATAACCAAAGTAGCCTATTTTGGACCAAAGATATAAATAAAATACTAATATGCATTAAATTAAATTACTAAAGTTTAAATTTATATTTTGATAGACATGAAAAATAAGTTGCACTTTAAAATGGATAATTACAATTCAGGAAGTTAAAAACAATTTTATAAGCGCAATTTATATCTTAGAATTTTTCTCGCCCAAACATCTATTCCCTTTTAATAATTTAAATTTTGAAAAACGAAACTTGCTAAATTTTCTTTTTTATAAGCAGTTTTATTTATTTTTTTATTTATTATTTGTAGTCCAGTAAGAATACCTTTAAAAAAATTCACTCATTCGTTGATGAATAAACAATACATATAGTTTGATATGAAGGCTCAGCAAAAGTTATAAAAAGTATTTCTTACATTTTATGATTCTCACGTACACAAATAATCTAATTTAAATTAACAATTTATCGGAACAAAATTACAGATATCCTCCTTTTTATGTTCAGTTTTTTAATCGACTAAATACGTGGAACTGTAACTCATATTTGATTTTCATGTTAACTCAAATTTATGAAAAGAAAAATTAGTATTTAAAAAAAAGTTAGAAATATTTATTTTTTAAAATAGAAATATTACCCCCACCCCCTTTTAAATACATGATAAATTAAAAACTTAAATATCTTCATCTTCCTTTTTAAACAACCACTTTACGAGAAGTAATTTTTTTCATTACGAATGATTGAAACTAAAAAAGTGAAATTAAATCTTCATATTGCAGAATAAACTCTGATTTACAATATGTTGTATTTAATATAAGTTTAAAGTTGTAAAAACGATTAAATAAAAACACATCATTTTAATGCATTTATTAATAGATATTTTATTGTGTTTATTAGTTACTCAATTCTAATCTAAAATTTATTTTGCTTCAGTTTGAAATCCATAAATATTATGTATCATCTTCTGGATACACAAATATTCAATTAAAATCCAACAGTGATTGAAAGAAAAAACTTTGTTTTAATCCCTAGCTTTTATCAAATATTATAAATATTTATTTTCCAAAAGGTAAATTTAAAAAAAGTTAATACAATTTGGAAAATAAATGAAAATGATATATATGTATAGACTGCCTAAGAGTACTTATGTAGGTAAAATAAACATGTTGAGATAAAATATTTACACTCAAAAATATTCTATAATATAAATAAGAATAACCATGGGAATTGATGATATATAAAGATGACCAATAATTTTCAAAAGGTTATATCTAAGAACATATTAAGCACGACCACTTTCATACATAATCAAATGAATATATTTTTTGTGTGTGTCTAGATACTCACACAATCAAAAAAATTTTATAGGGATAACAATGCATGCGAATGTAAAAAGGAATGACACAATTATAGTATTTATCATAAATTTTGATAACCTTTGAACAACGTGTAGAAACTGATGCTGGAAAATCTCGATAAATCTTTTGGCTGTATACAGATATCTTTTTTCTTACGTTTACAGTAAAATGTGTCGTCAAAATACAAAGGAACTTGATTGCACAGTCAATTCTTACTATCCATTTCCCTTACAGCTTCAAGGTCTTAGAAAGCTATAGAGATTCTAATTCAAGGAAACTTATGGCACCCATCAGTTCGTTTTAGATTTCTTTGTATCTCGCGACTTTTATTGCATCCTGATAAAAACAAATATTCCATCACTTTGAATTTTCTAAATGCTGCACGCTTGCTTCATGGAAATTTATTGGCGTTCTACATTGATATAGATGTCAACATTTATTTCCGACGAGTGATTCTAAAACGGGAAACATATTATCCACTTTAGACTTTGAGGAAATAAAAGTAAAATGTTCTCCCATCGCAAAATATCCATTTAAGCTTTCTACTTGAGTGATTCCAAAAACATTTCTCTATCAGCGATTTCTATTTTGACAATGCAATCATGTTTTTCAAAGGCTTGTTTCTACATATCCGTGGCATTAAATCTTTTATATTGTGACAAGAATTTAAAAGACCTATGAGTTACGGATATAATCTTTTTATCTGAGATATATAATATCAGATATGTATGAATTTTCTCACAAAAACGGAACGTTTTTTATCTTTTATTATTTACACCATGATGGATAATTTCCATATTTTTTTGTAAGTTAGTATCGTGCTCATATATAACATATTTCAAATACAAATGCATTGTTAAATTTTTCTTTAAAAAATGTGATTATTACATTAATATTAATTTAATTGAGAATAAACTACGGACATGGGACAGTGTATTGCTTAATAATTTGAAATTCTTATTAATGTAATCACCATATCGAATGACAATTACTGAGAAAAACAATACATTTCAAAAATTGTTGTAGCAACTAAATACTAATTACAATCCAGTAAATATTATATTCTACAGTATTTTTTTATTGAAACCAATTATAAAATCCCCGTGCACCACAAGTATCACACGAGGTCTCATAGAAGTAAGTATTAATCAAACATTGCAAAGGAATGAAGGGGGAAAAAATCCTTCGAGGTTATGAAGGATTATAAATATTTACAACAAATTCACAGTATTTTTTAAAGGCACTTCTGGCCGAAAGAAGTTGCTGAAGATTCGGAGGCCAATTTATATTAAGTCCCTTGAAAACCAGTCTTAAGATGTTTCGTTCTCTTTCAAACTTGGAACACAGAAGAAGTACATGTTCTCTATTTTCCTCGCCACCAATATCACAATCACAGGAAGATGATGAAACTAAACTGAATTTGTTCAAGTACTTTCAAAGTTGCCATGACCGGTTGGAAAGTGGGTTATTTTGTAATTAGTATAAAAACGATGGCAGGCTACTCTCTTATTAATGGTTGGAAAACATTTCTTTGTTAAGCTCCATTTATTTTAAATGAAATATTTCTTCTACAGTATTGAGATTTTAAATGAATTGGACATCCTATATTTTTAAAAGTGTAATGCTTACAATTTGTTATCCTAAATAGATCTGATTAAAATCATCCCAGAAAAACTATTTAAAGAATACAATTGACACTAGAACGTCCGTCGGTGTCAATTCGACACCTGAGCCTGTTTACTTTATTCTCCTTTCTACATTTTTGCAGGGAATTTGAAAATTTTCGGTGACTTTTAATCATTATTCCTAGTGATTACATAAAAAAAGTTCTGTGGTTCTAGGTTCCGTCCACTGGTGTTATTTCAATACCAAGGCAATTTATCATTATAAAACGCTGTCGTTCAACAAAATATAGTCCACCAAGTAGATACTATAAGTAAAACAAATTTTCCAAAGTTCTATCGCACGTTTTTTTTACCCGGAATACAGTGTTATTGAGTTCACAGTGGAAATTAGTCGACTATACTAAAATTGTTGTGACTAAGCGTTTGTTACATAGTATTAATTTGCTTATCTGCTCATAATAAAAATTCGGTTCTAATTTCGAAATTAGTGTAGAGCAGACACCCTGCACCGATGGCTCTTAAAAAAGGTCTAACAGAAACCCTGAAACGATGACTCTTTAGAAAAGGTCTAACTCCTGATGAAATTGTTAATTTATTGTGAGAGCTTTCTGGAATGAAATTCTCTAATTTTGATTCCGATGAAGACATAAGATTGAATGAAAATGACTGCGAAGAATCTGAAGAAAATGCAGATGCCAGTTGATTATATTTCATTAAATCCTGATATATATGTCGCTAGTGATGGCCCAGAATGGATACTACATAATAGTAATGTTTTTGGCAGATTTGCGTCTAGAAATGTCTTGCGACAAAGCAGTGGTCCAACAAGCTTCGTGAAACATAATGTCAACGTTAAATTTTATTATATAAAGTTCCATAATATATGATAATTACATGAAATAATATTAAAAAGTATTAAAATTAAACTCTACTAAACAGTAGTTTTGTTAATATTTAGTTAAAAAAAATTATATACTTTAAATCGTCGGGTCAAAATGACACCGGTGGATGGTTAAGGGCAATCGAAACCCCGTACGTTCTAGTGTTAAATGTTACATTGTCGAATTAACTCAAATATTGCACATCTTTCACAAGACACAGAGCAAATAAATCTCTTGGCATGTATAAGGGAAAAAAAACTTGTTTTATTCTATTTTATTTCACTTTTTCAGAAAATGCCCTTAAATAGCAAATAAATACACAGATTAATGTTATATTTGTTATTTTAAAATGAGTTTTTTTCTTGATTTATATTTCAATTATTTCATCACCTAGTCATAAGTCTAATCATTATGTACGATACAAGAATCTGAAGGTCTGAGTAACATTTTAATAATTAGCCTAATTAAAATGAATCTTTATTGAATTATTTTATGCTATTGCTTGTTAAAGCTGTTTAATTTAACTTCTGATTTAAAAGTAATAAGTATAACTCGGTTTATAAATTCAATCTTATTTAAAGATCAAAGCGCATCAGCTTATCTAACTTTGTGTTAATGAGATAGTGATGCATTTTTAGAAAGCAAATAACAATTTTACAACTATTTTATAGTGAAAGTTTTCCATTCCGAAGTATTATTATATGCACATTTTTACATTCACTTTTAAAATTACCATTTTTACAGATGAGTACTGTATAAAAAGTCAGCTTTTTAATGAAAAATAAGGAGGGTTTGATTTAGATACATTAAAGGTGGCAGAATAATAAATCTAGGAAAATTTTGTATTATTTGTAGAAGCTTAATCTCATATAATTTGTAATTGTGCATACTTATATATATACAAAGGCATTAAGCGAAAAATATTAGAGATCCCTACAAAGACAGGTTTTGGGCCCCAGGCAGGATCTTACAAATGATTGTACAACTTTTAACGTAGGTGAACATAAGTTTTTGGGTCTCTATAATCCTCCCGCAATGTGGGGGTTGTGGTGATGTGTGGCCACTATTTATCTATCATACACTTGTTGAAGAAATCGAACTGCCCCGAGGTGTTAACTATGTATTGCTATTAAAAATATCAATGATTTGAACGAAAAAAAGGAAAATCATAAAGAAGGTGGACTCTCAGAGAAAATAATGTATAATTAAAGAAAAAAAAAAAGATAAATTAAACAAAATTGAATATTACGCTCGAAATCAGATTTAAAGAAATATGCAAATAAATTCAGCTTGGTAAGTAAATTTTTCATGGAAATCCTGAGTGCTTTTCTTAAAAATAATTCCGCATATTTTTTGAAAATAAAAATATATGCAAAGAAATTATTTCATTCTTTATATAACTTTAAAAATGGTTACTTGCCAAATAACATTATCCTTAAATATATCGGCGGTAAAGAATCAAACACATAGTTGATACCTAAAACTATTGCCAAAATTTTATTTCTAAAAATAAGTACAGTCTGTCTGGATTAAATTCGGGAATACATTCTAAATTGAATATCTGGTAATGTGTCATAAGAAAAATCGTTTTAGAGACCAAAAGTGATTTGGAATCTGAAAAAACTCAATATAAATAATGTTATAGACAACACTACATAAATCATATTTCTTATACGGAATTTATCCAAGTTTCTTACCCACAAGACAAATTTATTAAGTAAAGAAATATAAGGTAAAAGAGAATGAAAATTTTTCTTTCCACAAAGGGTACAGATAGTGATACATTCAAAAGAATAGCATTTGTAATTTGGGATTAAAATGTAGGTTCTCGGTAACTTTCTTTGTAAATAATAATGAGTTAATACGTAACATTGTCAAAAAATAAAGTAGTAGATTATTCAAGATATAACACAGTTTCTTACACAGAAGAGCTCTATGAATAATGTAAATAAAATAATACATCTTAAAATAGGAAAAAAAGGGGAACAAAGCTAAAGTATTTTTTTTCAAATGTGTGTATGCGTGGTGCTAAAAATAACATTTTAAAATTAATTAGTTGTCGAAGATAAAAATTCCTCACTTAAAAAAGTTCTTATTTCTTTAATTATAAATAGAATTTAAAAATGGCCACTGATTTTAGAATATTTGTTCATGGAGTCTTTAATAGAATATTTAAATAGCTGTAAATATAAGTTATCCTTATAAACTTGTTATTAATTACTTCTGTCGTTATTTATTTCATATTATACCTTAACACTTGCAGAAAAAAAATTCTATTTGAAGTGCTTAGCCATGTTTTGTTAAGAATTAGGTTGAATATTAAGTTACGTCAAAAAATGATTATAAAAATGAAATAATCCAGCGAAATTTATATTCAAATAAAATTATTTTTCTAAAGAATCTTATAGCACAGTGTATTCTGTGATTTTTAAAACGCTTTTTTAAATTTTACTTCGATGTAACGGAATCTTTGAACTCGATTTTTACCCTCTTTAAAAGGTCAGATTAATTCGAAATTTAGCACACTTGTTAAGGACCGATGGCAATACATAATTTAATAAATTTATCCCATTGTCCTGATCAGAATAAATAGGAACAACGATAACCAGATTGGGCGACTAATTCATTATACCATTTCCAGATTTGGCGACTAATTCAAAATCCCATTTCCAGATTTGGCGACTAAGAGATTAAGTTACAACCCTAAAAAAGCGAGAAAAAGTGCGTAAGCAATTGCTTACCATAATATAAACAACTGTCTAGTTTTTCTGAAAATGAAAAAAAAAAAAAAAGACTCGTTCATGTAAAGTATGCTTTTCTATATTTTCTTGTTGGATCTGAGAAATGAAACATCATTCATAGATTTATTTTACTAAAACAGCTGAAAATTGATTCAGAGGTCACCGGATTAACGTAAGTTTCAGAGAGAATATTGAGCTCTTTTTAGTGAAATATATCATTGACTTAGCACCTTTTTTCGCATGAAGCATTTCAAACTTATCTCTTCCAGATTTCCTTCAGTTGGATGATCCTACATTTTGCAAACCAGGCCGTATCGACGCTCTGATAGGATGCCAATAGGTATTCTATGTTCTAAAAATGACTCATTTAGGATTAATCCATCAATTAATAAATGATAGTTTACAAAACTAAAAATGCATGCTTTTATTATAGAACGAATAAAAAAATGAAAAATAAATTATAGTTAAAAAAAACAACTAAAAAACACGCTTTTGTGGTTAATCGAACTGAAAAGTAAAAAAGTAATTCGTAATATAAGAATAAAATGATTAACGAGAAGATTAATGTCATTAGGGTAAAAGTGTGGGATGCTTTGTACTACATTTTTACACTAACTCCGGATTTCGGAATAGATTTAGTAAGAAATTATAACAATTGATATCAAACACTCCACGCTTTTAGCCCAATGACATTAATTTTCTCGTTAATAATTTTATTCTTATATTATTTTTTCACTTTTTAGTTCGATTAACTATAAAAGCGAGTTGTTAATTTTTTTAAAAACTATAATTTATTACTTCTCATTCTAAACAGGAGTTACTTTAACAACTAAAGTTTTCGAAAGAGAAAAATACATGTCTAAGTAATATTAATCTTATTGAAGCTGTTTTAATAAAGCAAATTTAATCTTAGTATCAATTTTATTAAAGATGATCTTCTTGTAATCTGGAATGTATTTTTGAATCTATTTAACTTCTTTCTCTCCTCTTAAAATAAATCAAAATGTCTAAAAATTTGTATTTTAATCAAAACTATACGATTTCTTAAGCTCTAAGTTATCTAATGTTATGTTAGTTTTATAAACAATCAAACTAAGTCTGTGAAAAAATATAAAAGTTGTAATAAAATTTCTATACCATTCTGCTTTATATACTGTCAGTATTTAAAATTTTATAAGAAAACACTTCACATTAACTTAAAATATTTATTGATAGAAATAGTGATTTTGCTTAGATTTTACTCCTTATTCATTTATCTAATAATTAATATTTAATTTATTAACTAATATTATCTCATTAATATAGTCTCTCCTATTATCTAATCACTGAGAATAAAGTTAGTTAAAGGAGTTGCAAATTATCTGCCATAGTTTAATAATAGGTTTACTTTCTCTAAAAGTGTAGATTGCGCTTATGCAAATTATAATTAATGAGCACAAACCAGTTTTAAATCTCAAGTAAGTTTTCGAATTAATCCTACTTTGTATTACACTTGTACCTGAGATTGCGATGCAAATAGTCTGTGGCTAAAATTCTTTTGTAGCTGTCTCATGCAGTTCCTCTTATATACGCTATGGACGTCAGTATGTTAAATTTATCTTTAAATGCCACATATACTACTCATGATTCCGTAATCGGCTAAATTTAGAATATAATATCCATAATATTATCTATGAGGAATGAACAAATAACAGTTTCTTAAAATATATTATAATCTATACAGTTGTGGCTTAAATTAAGCCCTAAATAATCTGAATGAATGTAAATTCGCTTTACCTCTATAAATAATAGAAGTAATTAATACGTTCAGAAATTTTTTAATTTTAAAGTTATATTATTGGAGAAAAAGTATTATTATTGACTAAAACAACCTCTGAATAAATGAATATTAAGGCAAAGATGAGCAAGGGAAATACTTATGTGTTACTGTTTAATTTAAAATCAAATGTGCCTTATCTCATAAACACTTTATATCCCTACTATGATTACTTATGAAGAACATTTTTCGAGTGAGTGAATGAGTGTTTATTATCATGTCGCCCTGTAAAGCAACACGACTGTTATTGCCGATAGAAGTCGTAATTTTGAATCACGATCAAGTGACAAGAACGACACATATAAGGTGGTTTCCCCCTCAAAACTACCACACCACTTCAAAGAGAGTACTGTGAGCCTCTATCGATTTAACGTACATCAGCTCGTTATATTGTTCAGTTGCCCTAGGGCTTGAACTCATTACATGCAGGCCACGATTTCTTCATCACATAACACTATTGTTCCCACTAGGCTATTGTCACAGCGGCATAATTCTGGAATGAGTTTTCTGTCTCAAAAATGTGCATACGATGAGTAGATATAAAATGTAAATGGAGTTTTAAATTATTCCTATGAATTAAACACTATGAAATACATAGTACAACGATAAATAAAATTTTGCTATATATTTTTAACATAATTATTATTGCGATATAATTTGAGACATGTTGTAAATATAAGATAATGAATTTTCTTATGTCATTGAATAGTTATATTTAAGATAATGATTTTTAATTACTCATATTTTTTAATGAAAATAAAAATGTACGCTGAGAATGTATAGCTCTAACAAACTGAGAACATTCTCAAAATCTATAGCTTAGCCGTATAATATCAATGCTATGATTTTATAAAACATCGGAAATTACTGTTGAATTATTAGTTAATTGTGATATGATAATAAGAGGGTATTCATAATCTGTAATATCCAAATCATGCATAACATTCACATTATATGTAACTTTTAAATGTATTAACCCCCAAATACAATGCTTGTGAATAAATATTGCTTTAGTAAGAACTTTCCTCATGTGTTCATTGTTTTGAAGCATGGACTCTTAACTTTATTCGTATCGCATATTCCTTAATATTTTATAAAAATAAAAGAGACTGAAAAAGAAATTCTTTATAAAAAAAGTCCATTCTTTGCATTTGAATTACCGTTTTGACTTGTATTTGAACTGCAGTTTTTTGAAAATAGATTCTCTGATATCATCTATACCTAGGGTATTTTATCCATTATACTTTATTCATACTGCAAAAAATTATGTTCTTTACGTTATATATTATTCCGATCAAATAAAGTCTTTTGTGAATTGTTATGTGAAATCTCACAGGATGACAAAATGATGAATTGGAAATTTGCCATCGATCAAAAACAGTTTTTTTAGTGCCCTACAACATTTTTACTTCCATTATGTGTATCTAAACACGAGCAAGATATCAACTAAAAACCGTTAACATTTTTTTCTTGCTTTTTACATTGACATTTTGAGTTCATATTTATCCATTGAAGCTTCACATGCTCGGTTTAATAAAAATTGAATTTATTTTACGAAAACAGCATACATGTTACAGTTTTTATATTTCAAGCCAAAAAATATTCAGAACAGAATTTTTCAAAAGACTTTGCAAAATGAAATTTAAAGCTGAGTCTATATTAGAAGTATGAAAAAAAAAGTAAAATTTTTGACGCACTCTTCAATAAATGTAAAGAAGTCCGTTTTTTCTTCATTATAATCCAAATCCAAAACATTACTTAATGCGTTTCATTTCATTTATTTATACCGCATTCATCTATACTCTATACAAATAAATAAAATTGAAGTGTCGGTTTGTAATTTCAAATTAGAAGCTTTTTATTAAATGCATTTAAAGGTATATAAGGTACTTATGTAAAAGAAAAACAATTTTTAAAATTTTTGTCTGTCTGTCTGTTTGTTCCGGCTAATCTCGAGAACTTCTGGTTCGATTTTAAAAATTCTTTCACCAATGGAACGCTACATTATCAGCATGTAACATAAAATATATTTTATCTCCATATTCCTACGGAAACGGGAACTATGTGGGTAAAACCGTGGGACGTTGCATACTCCCCGCCAAGTTGGCGCAAAATTATGCATTTGTGGTCAATAATGGAAATTTTAATAAAAATTCTCTCACATTTGTAACAAATAACATAAACATAGTATAATTTAGCATTTTTACAAAAAGCAATTTTTAAATGGTTTTTTATTAAACGTCTAACGTTTATTACGTTACGTTCGTTAAATGTCAAACTCAAACTTTGAGAAATATCGCCAAGTTGGCTAAGAAGTTCTCTCTTCCGACAATTCCAGATATTCTAATGCAAATTTTCTCCAACTTTTTAAAGAGGGAAACGAAATAAAGTTTTAACGAATTGCGCGCGCGTGATATTGAAAATTCTATGATAATATTAATTGACAGTTTCATAAAATTTTTTGATTACTTTAGTAGTTTTGATTAGTTTGATTAGTTTTAAAAGTATTTATAACTTTGAGTTTTTTTAACCTAATTATACAATATTCATATTTTGCACAAAATTTTTCACTTATACTTAACCTAGATATTTTACATGGAGGTGTTACTTTGAAGATATACTAGATATTACTATGGAGGAAGCCATACAATGTCATATGTCATGTTCATATTTTGAAAAACTCTCCCTGTAATTCAGAGGGGGTACACCGGCAGATGAAATCAGTCTATAAAATCATCAAGCTTATGGGGAAAAGTTGAAAAATTCAGTCTGAAAACGAATATGAGAGTGCATCTTCATAATGACGTAGATTCGCAATTGAAAATCGGTTATGCATGTTTGGAAGAAAATGCTGAATGTTATATTTTACTTTCAGAGAATTTTGTAATGTAGAAGAAAATGATGTAAATCTTATTGTTCAAATTTACCCGGGCTTGCAACAAAATTTAAATTGGGATCAGTGGTTGCGCGCAAGATCAATATTGACGCCTAACAATGACATTGTTCATAAAATCAACATTGAAAATTTAAACGACGTGCTGGGAAGGGGGGGGGGATTTGAAGAAATATTTATCAATGAATACAATCATGGATAAAGAACAAAGTACTTCATATCCCACGGAGTTCTTAAATTCACTTGAACTTTTGGGTGTACCCTCACATAAACTTCAATTAAAGCTAAATATACCAGTTATGCAAAATCTCAATGCTCCTCGACTATGTAAAGGAACGAGGCTTTGGATCATAAAACTGATGCAGAATATACTTGGTGTCAATATTTGAACATATTTCATGAAAAGGGATAGTGTTATCTTACCTCGAATTCCAAGTATTCCCACTGATCTACCGTTTCAATTCAAACAAGTTCAATTTCCAGTTTTACTGTTGCTATTAACAAAGCTAACATTTCAGGTAGCAGGGGTTCATTTGGAAAAGCAATATTTTTCCCATGGCCAACTATATGTAGCTTGATCGATGTGTCCAATGCCCAAATCTTCCCATATTTGAAACTGACGGAAGATTAAATAATATGGTATACAGTAGCATCTTAGAATAATATTCTATTTTGAGTTCTTTTAAAGAGGAATTATATATTAAACGTAGATACTTTCGATTTTTAAAAGTATTAATAATTTAAGTTATTGAATATTTGTTGTTAATTATTGTAATAAATTACGTTTTCAGTTTTTTTTAAACTAAGCTCAATTTTAGAAATTTAAATTGTATTGGTTCCAGTGAAGAAATAAAACTATTACCGTATTATGTTATTTACTTTCTAATGATAATGATTACGACTTTGACAGTTATTTAAAGTCATCAACGTGAGCGGATCCACGGGTAAAAAAAAAGCTAGTTATTCATATAATTAACTAGAATTATTGGTGAAATTATGTTGCAAAATATGATACCGATTCACAGCTTTTAACTAAAGGGTTTGAAGCACATTTGGATAGCATACAAAAATGAGACGAAGGAAAAACGAATGAGAAAATTGAAGTTTTATGAGAAAAGAATTTTCTGTGTCTGCACCAATCAGTTGTAAATATTTTGTAATGGTATGATGTACGTTTTATAACTATTTTTATGAGAAATCTGCATAATATAGGTAATTGTAATACCCTTATATTGACTTCTATTTCCGAATTGGGTGATGACACGGTATTTGTCTCATTATTGTCTAAATTATAAGAAAAAAAAATTCTCCGACGAAAGTTTTCAAATTATGTTATATATACACGAACTATTTACTTTAACTTATCCCACCTGGTGTCTCCTAATATATATAGAATCAAGTTTTTATTCTCCAACTAGTTTCTTGTAAAAATATTCTCAGGTTACTTTGCGAAATAAGAAAATATAAACTTTTATGGCTCTTGAGCTATTCATTATTAGTTAACTAATTACATTATAAAAGCATTTTGCTAACTATTAACACATTTTTAAGAGTTCATGCAAAATATTTTACTCGTTTCATGGGAATAGTTTTCTAAATAAGGTAATATAATGGATGAGACAATATAGGTCACACAAAAAATTCTAAAATTTGCTTCGCCAACCACTGTAGCTAATTACCTTATCGCAGTCAGGTTCTGAATATTTAAAAATGGTGCAGAAAAGTTTCTAGCTGAAACTTATTGAAAAGTTGATTGTTTAAATTTAAAATTACTAAAATGTATTTAATTCACTATTAATTTATTTATTGTGGTTGACAATCTTCGCACGAGTTTACTTAAGGTAATTTTCCTTTTTAATGCTTTAAAAACTAATTCTCTCTCTAGAGTATTATACTCTGTAAATATCTTTTATATTTATCCTAAGTAATTAAACTTACTCAAAATAATAGTTATTTAAACTTTTTGATAGAAAAATTAAATTAAAATAAAGTTAATTCAGATTTGAATTCAACATTTAAAACATGATTAATATTAAAAATCTCTTAATGTTTCAGGAAAAAGAGATTTTAGATTTTCTTTATAGGTGCTTTAAATGTGAAGGATTTATACACAAGATTATAACTTAATAGAGGTTCAGTAAAATTTTACATAATACTAAGGAATTACATGGAGTGTGAAATATTAATTTGAAAGAAAATACTGAGGTTATTCTTATCACATTTTGATAATAGCTAACATCAAAATTTGATATATTTAATACTTAAAATATTTAATACGCAATACAAAATACTATTTTAAATTTAAAAAAAATAATTTAAAAATCTTAAGATATTTCAAAAATTTTCATCTTAGGAAATAACCAGTAAGAAATGTAATTAAGTTTAAGCTTCATTACAAAAATAATTTC
>BMAO01028242.1:0-69253 GCA_019973975.1 Trichonephila clavata | reverse complement strand
AAAATCTAATTTGAGGGTCCATGAGGTGTAAATAGGAGGTGGTCTACGATAAAGACTCTCATTATACCAAATCGTAACTTTAATTTTAAAAGAAAATTAAATCAAATGGAAACCAGAATTTACCTATTTGACAGATTTATTTACTAAATTTAATGAGGTTATTTGTAATTACAAGATGACAGCATAAATTTTATTAAAACGAGGACCATTATTTCAGCATTTATTGCCAGAATTAAACTAAAGGAGTATAATATTTCCCAGTTTCTCAATTGGCTCCAGACAATCTGCCAGGAAAATGACGATTTAACCTACCTTCAACATTTAAATGCTCTTTATTCAGATTTTGAAACTAGGTTTGAGAATGCTTTGACTAAATATATATATATGGTAATTACCACTGTAGGTAATTAATTCGTATGGTCACATTGAAAAAAAATGTCATTTTACTTGAGGAGCTGATAGTAATAGGCAATAACGGATATCATGAAGTAAACTTTAGAAACGGATGTCATCAATTTTGGCTTTTAAAAAGGCATACTATGCTTTTCCTAGTAAGAAGGAGTTTCAGCGTGGTTGTCAATCTCCAAAAAGAAAAACAAAATTCGACACTACTAACCGAGGAAATTTAGAGTTAAACCTAGTAAAATTGATAATAAATGTTGAAAATTTGTTATTGAAGCACCCGATTCACCCTATGCTTATTAACATTCATTTGTTGATCCGTTACTTCAGTTAAATTTTAAATTAATTAACATGTTTTTCTTAAGCTTTAAACTCTATATTTCAGTGCATTTAAAAATTAAAAATTTTTAAAGTAGCTCTGTACCAGATGTCAAAAACACATTTAAGTTGATAAATTTGCAAAAATTCAATATAAGGTAAGTAGGGTTCTACCCAAAACCGAAAAACATGACAAGGAGGTCTATGAGACAAAAACATTTGGGAGTCTCTGCTTTAGGACCAATACAGAAATGCACTAAATCCATAGACAAGATAAGAAGAAATGATCACATTTAAATATAAAAAAAACAAGAGAGTCATGGTCATTTTGATCGTTTAATTAGAAATAAATTCGTAACTATTCATTAGAGTTTTATCTAAAATTTTGTTGCAGTATTAACCAAATACTCATAATTTCGGATTGTCGAGTCATGTAGTAGAGTTTTAGAGCCGCTCATAATCCACCCTGTAGAGGAGAAGATACTCTTTAAATCCTTCGAGGTTCAAAGTCCTCACTTTGTCGCGATCTGGAAAATCAGAGAGGAGGTGTCGACTCAGGTGTCATCCTCGTCACGTGACCGAGGTTTAAAATTAAGATATATGTACCTAATGACTCATTTGCAGCTTGGAAATGTGACTTTAACAAAACATCAAATCAAATTTTGAATAGTTTAAATGAGGTTTAAAATAAACTTATAAAATAATCAAACCCCTACATGTGATTTTAATAATGCGACAAGAAAAGTAATTTTTAAATAGTACATATATTTCAAACAAAATGTAGATTGCAAAAAAAAATTTAAATGATAAAAATATTTTTCAAAAAAATAATAATAATGGAATCAAAGCAAAGGTCTATTGAAAATACGAAAACCCTTTATCCAAGAAATATGCTGTGGATGTTTAGGTAGTTTTAAAAACCAAAAAAACTTTCCCTTTTTTTAAAATTGTTTTTGTCTTCATAGATCTCTAACTGTTGATTCTCTTATAGTAAAAAAATTTAACTGCGGATTCTGTTTATTTTAATCATATACGCTCTACTGATATATATTTTCCAGTATTTCTCTGATTCAAGAAAAGGACGTAGCAAACATAATTGATAAAATTAAGCCTGGAATCCTAAGTTAAATAGCTTTAAGCTTGAATAAACAGAAGGTTATTAATAATAAAAGAATTGCAGAAAACAACTACAATTTGTTGCAATCATACAATAATTCTCGCTCATCTAATTACTAAATTGCACCTCATCAATTTGAGTCAATAATTATTTTCAATGTTTTCATACTACTGATAAATATGTTAGGTGTTTCTATTTCGTCTTTTAAAAGATCTTTACAGCCAAAATTAAATTTCCCTAAAAGACTTTGTAAATTGCAGATTTTCTTCCTCATAAGCTATCACATTATTAATAATAAAGTCTACCTACGCGGAAATTACTTTCTATGGTATAGAGAGTAGATAAAAATATAATTTAAAAAAAATATTTTCAAAACTTAATTTTGCCAAAAATGATTTTCATTCTTGAAAAAAATGGGAAACGACCTTAGATGATTTTGGACTGAAAATCAAATTACTTTTCTACAACATAAACAACCAGAAACGAGGATTATTGATAAATAAGTACTGAATAGTCAAAAGTATAATTTACACATTCCAACTCTACATAACACGTTCACTCTACACTGTTTAATCCATCCTATCTAAGCATTTTACGTCTTCCATTTTATCGTGCATAGAAATTTAGATAGTAAGTTTTTTTAACAATTTAATACACTAAAGAATAAAGAAAAATAAGATATCAATCATTGGCATGGCCAAGTAATTTTAGCGCGTTTTTCACATGTTGTATTTTACAATAATGCAACTTTTTTTGTGAAGATTTCCTCATTTTTGTGAAGATTTCTTCCAAAATGCAGGTAGATTTTTTTTAAAAAACTTTTTGCAAACAATAAATTTACTATGTAAAATTTGAGAAAATTTTGTTATAAACTAGCGAAATTCAGGAAAATCTGTAGGAAAATTCGGGAAAACTATAGGAAAATTTAAATATGATTCGGCTCATCTAGGGCACAAATGCGACCAAATGCTGAAAATCCGAGGTCAATTGGTTGCTTATTGGCTAAGAAAAAGTTACGACCAATATATAGAACGAAGACGAAATTTGCGTCCTAATAGCGCTTTTGTTCCACTACGGAAAATCGCGCTAAAAATAAAATTGTTGTTGTTGGCGTGTCCTTCCATAAGGGAAGGAAAGAAATTTGCCAGAGCCTGAGCCAGTTTGGATTTCTACACGATAAATGGCGACACCACCTATCTCCACTTCTACAATTTAGGCATAGACTGGAGGGAAGGGAAATATTCTCTAGCACCTTGCCCTCATAGTTTCTGCTGCGACCGCCTACAAGACTTTCGAACCCACTGATTTAACGAACATGTGTTCCGTGTGTGCTCGGAGAGTATTTGGGGGCATGGGGCATCCAGCCCAAGCCTTCCGGTCTGAGGTCCATTGAGCTAACCACTAGGCTACCCACAGCTCAAATATAAAAATTAAAATAGAGAATATATTAAAAATATTCCTGGTGTTTTTTTCTTGTAAATATTTAGTTGGTGTCCTCTCATCGCAATATATGTTAAAAGTACTAAAATTCCTGTTTTACTTTAGCAAAAATTGCTTTGATATTTTTACCACACAAAAGCCCTAATACCTAAGCTTCATCCCCTCGGAACAGTACTTAAAATAACAAATTAATTTATTTTTATTTTATTTTTTCCTTCGTCCGTATACCAGAGAACATTTTTCCGCTTAGATTGGTTTTAAAACCTTGAAAAACAAAATTCGATTCACCCTTATACGCATATTACAAATGGTTAATAAAACTACAAATGCCACATGATTAATCTTGAGAGGAGTTCAAGGAGCAAAAAATAAATCATTTTATTGGGAGAAGTAAAAATGCGTAGAGTTTGATTTCACTTTTTATATAATGAATATATTCTGCAGAAAATTGCTTATAGCAACTCCTTAACAAAGAAAAAAAACATTTTTCATTTAAATGAGAATATCTTCTTTGTTAAATCACATAAAACGGAAGCAATGAATTAAAAGTATCGTAAAAGGAAATTTAAAAGTTTCTGAGAATTTAATAAAACACGAAAATGCTTAGTTAAGTTCGCTCGAAAATTGGAAAGTGGGTATAATTCTGATGTAAAACAATGTATGATAAATGGTGGAAATAAAAAGGCAGAAAAGAAAAGCCTCTAAAAGGAAATCTTTTTCACTCTGTGTGATTTGATGATTATTATTCTCGCCAGAGAGCAATAAAGAATTTCTTGCAGTGGACGTGCTTCTATTTTGGTTTCAGAAAAATCATATCCTTTTCCCCACTTCTTTTTTACATCCGCTAATAATCTCTGAAATTTATTTAGCGAGCTAATCGTGAGCAAAATAGTAAATGGGATAACCCATAATCAAAGAATTTTCAACCTTTATTTTTACTTCAATGCTGCCTTTGTTGGTGGAAAGAAAACCTCATCTTCCCTTTTTCTTTCCCTTCTTCCACTCAATAATCCCTTTTCTTGGTCCTTAGGTTTAATGTACGCGTATGAATAAAATAAATTTCAGAATTAACTGATTGCACTTAAAAAGTAATAATTAGCTTATAAAAGCATACAATACAAAATAAAAACTTTATTTCTCCCTGAATTAAATACTTATAAAGTATACAAGATCCAAATATATGAAAAGTAATGCATAAATAGGTTATATAATATAGTAAAATAAATAGTACACATAAATTCAATTAATAAATAGGAAAATTTATATCTGTTAGCATTTATTGAAAACATACCATCGCTTTCTTTTATTTACTGGTGAGAAGAATGTTGAATTGCCCTATGGAATTTGTAATCATAAATACGACTGCATTATCAACAAGATTAAATACAACTATCGGGAAAAGATTTAGATTGAAAATTTAATTAAATGGCAAAGACAATGAATTGATTTTTCTCCTTAATCCAATTTTACAGTTTCCCTAAACATTTTCATCAAACTCCCAAGAGATATATGGAAACATATAAAAAAAGGAATATTCTAAGTTCAACTGTAAAACCATATACACCATACAACTTGAAAATCCGATAAAAATAACAGTACAAAAGCAAAAAAACATTTGCCTTGCTTCGGTTCTCCACTTATAAAAACATCATTACATTTTATTCAAAAATGACCTTTACTTTATTAAAAATTTATTATTTCATTTATTACATTAAAAGTCGTTTTATTTTTTATTGAGCAGCAGCTTGGCACATTATAGAAAAATATAATAAACAGCTGTTAGTACCATAATATAGTTCTATCTATTAATTCACACATGTAGCCTCCCTCTCAAATACAATTTTATTTCAAAGTAAATTCTTATAATTTCTCATTAAAACTCTCATTTTCTAAAAGAAGTTAGCAATGTTCTTATGAGAATCATACGACTATCTATCCGGTAAAAGGTTTCAAACTATCGATATATTTAGTGGAGTAATCTAATCTTTTCTATTCAAATATCTCTATCTCTCTCTCTGTTCCTCTAAATATCTTTATTTTTCTTTCTTCATCTCCTCTCTCTCTCTCTTTCTCTCTTCCCATCACTGTCTCTCACTTTCTTTCTTTTTCTTCCTCTCTATCTCCTCTTCTCTCTCTTTCTCTCTTCTCTTCTTTCACTCTTCCTTCGTGACTCTTCACATCTCCCACTCATTTTCATCTCCCATTTTCCTGTTATTTCCCCATTCTCTCTCTTTCTCCCCTTTCTCCATCTCTCTCCATCTCCCTCTCTCTCTCCATCTCCATCTCCCTCTCTATCTCTTTCTCTCTCCATCTCCTTCTCTATCCACATCTACTCTCTCCATCTCCCTCTCTTTCTCTATGTCTCTCTCTATCTCCCTCCTTCACCATCTTCCTCTCTCTCTCCTTCTCTTCCTTTCTATCTCTCTATCTCTCTTTTTCTCTCTATCTCCCTTTCACTATCTCTTTCTGTCTCTCTTTCTCCCTCTCTCCTTCTCTTTCTCTTAATCTCTCTTTCTCTCTCTATCTTTCTCTTTCTCTCTCTCTATCTGTCTCTTTATCTTTATCTCTTTCTATATACATATCTTCCTCTCTCTCTGGATCTCCCTATATCTCCCTCTATACTTCCCTCTCTCTTTCTCTCTTCTCTCTTTTACATTACATTGAAATTGAACGGGGAGATTGAAACTTTAATTAATTAAAATGAAATAAGAAATCACCCCTCAAAATGTCTTAAATTTCTTTATTTTATACAGCTTCCAAAAATTTAAAACCAGTGCTGATTTTCTAAATTTAATTACTTAAGAAAGCAAAAGTCATTACAAATCTATTTTCAACTGATACTTGATTTAAAAAAATTCAAAAGAGAACTTCTAGCAATGAAAAAATTTCTTGTTTGAATGACTCCATTAACATTCATCGCATTTCTCCAAATGAACCAACGAATGTCTGAGCTACATAATAGCATTTTCGAAAACTAAAATCTAATTCATTAAGCGTGATTCAACAAAACTCCGAGTAGGCATTATTTTTGTCAAGTATAGATGTAAGATTTTTTTTTCTCTTCTACGTCTAATAAATTCTTTAAAAGTATTCTGAAAAATTTACATAACAAATGGCTTTGTTATCTGGATGTGTGCTCGAAAATTCTTTTTCTTACTATGTGAATGTTTTCAGCAATTGGATTAATTTTGAAAAAAATAAACTAAGTATACTCCATGCAGTTCAGTACACATAATTTAGTAACAAAAATGCTTATGCACTTGAAGCAATATTTCTCTTCTTCCTGCAATGCATAGTGAAAATGACTTTTGTAGCTTGATTTATAAGTCATAAATGATATTTTCATGAATATAGAGGCAAATAAACGCAAATCTCTGTTTTTAACATGAAATTATTAAATACATCATGTGTTTCAAAATTAATACTTTTTTAAATATCCTGAATAACTAATACAAAAAATAAGAAATATGGCATAATAAAAGTATTTTCTCCGTTTCATATGCGCCTTAATATTATATTTTTTTAAAGAAACAGTCACCCAACCTCCCAACTCATCTCAACTGCAAAGCTTATTTAACAGGTGGAAAACATTGGCTTAATACTCCGTAGTTGGTTGAATAACAATTCCGTCAATACAAATTCCGTCACAAACAGACCTGATTCATTTCTTAATAAGACGTTTCTACAAGTCTAAAAATGTTACGCTTCAGTTTACTGTATGTATTTATCAAATATGTTTAATGCAATAATTGCAACATGAACCATGCCAAACTTAGGTTTTTATGCCATAGGAAAAAATTTCTAGATTCGGTGATGATATAATTGCATTAAAATCTCGTAAGTATTTCTTCAATAAAATATTTAGAATTTTTAAGCTCGAAATATTTTCAATATAAATGTAAAATAAAAAAAAAGTGTAACAAAATATATTTCCTCCAGAAGTTTTTAAACAATATAGATTTTTTGGTAGTTTTTATTTAATGTATATTTTACGAATTCTTTCAAAAACTAAATAAGTACCGATGCCATTAAAAAATATATATGTAAATGTTTAATTGTATGAAATAATGGTAATAAAGATTGTTTCATGATTCACCAAATTAGATTTGAAATATTTTTCGTGTGGAAAATTAATTTATTTTAAATTTTTTGTGGAAATTTAGAGGTTGATGGGCTGTATCAGATAAAATATCTTCATTATTTCTTTATGAGGTGAATTATAACGAAATCAATCAGCGATCATTTACGCAGTGAGACTCAAGAACTATTAAATCAATGTCTGAAAAACTTTAAAACATTAAATTTATTAACATTAAAAAAAACACTTAAATTCCAAAGGCTAAATTTATTAATCCAACACTCAATCTTGCAAACACAGAAAAAGTCATACTAATAATGTTTCAATGTCTCGAATAAGCAGATCATGTGCATTTACATATATATAACAGGTAGAACTGACACCATAGAAAAGAATATAGCTTTTATAAAACAAAGCTATATGCAAATTTGATGCGGAGCGTTCGATAGCGGTATGATTAAAAAGAATCACTATTCCACTTAGGGGAAATTCCAGGTGGAATAGAAATTTGAAGAAGGCTAATGGTTTACTTCCAACACTTCAAACTTTGTATACGGGTAAGGCAAGTTAATGCTTTTTTGTGCTTTTAAAAGTAGGTTGCTCTAAGTTAAATAAGCATTCTTTATTTTTGCGGATTTATAACAAAAGAGTCAAAAGAAAATTTCTGGATTTGCTTCAGGATCTTTTTTTCTCCAGCGTCGTATTCTAAAGAAACACTGGAGAGAATGGTGATGGACCTCGCAATCTGAATTATGGTCATATGATAAGGGATAAACTTAAGCTGGCTCCCAAATCTCTAACTTACATACTTCGCTAATGTGAGGATTTGGAGCTAAGAAAGATTTAGTGTTCATTTCACAGTCCCTCTACATGGTGAGTAATTTACGGCACCTGATGCAAGCATGCAAATTGACAGAAAAAATGGCGAACTCTAAGACCACTCGACCATCACGTTCATTTATTTAATTTAAAGTTCGAATATCATCGTTTTTTTTCTGCATTTTTCTCGTGGAAAAAAATACTACCATGAAAAAGTTATTGTAGACTAATGAAACATCGGCTATACATTTGTCTAAATAGCATTCAATTGATTAAAGTTTCAAGATCACATATTAATGCAAACGCGAAAAGAGCCATTTCAAACGTAAAGTAGTAGCTCATTAATAACCGGTGTAACTGTCAGAATTTTGAATACAAGTGTCATGCGTGCTGTTTGAAAGAACGAATTACATGCCTGTGATGCAATTGTGATGCAATTTCTCGGTCGACGTAAGAAAGGTATATTTTGGTTATAGTCGACGTTGGAGTCGCTGTCCAATTATATCCCATTCGTGCTGGATTGGAGAAAACTCTGGTGATCTATTAGACCAAGGCAACAAGTCAGCACTCTTTAGAGCATATTGGGTTACAACAGTGGTACGAGGGTGCCTGTTATCCTTTTGAAAAATTAACGCTTTAGGATGTTTTACTCGGAACTATTCGTCAAAGAGTCAATTATAGTTCCCTGTGTCAATCTGGGGCCTCTGCGGTGAATACGGCGGTCTTCTATGTCAGTCGTGATCCGTGCGTGGTTGAACCCACGGATTTTTTTTGAGATAGTACCTTCCAGAGACAAATACTGCTAATTAGTAAACATTTTCTCAACACTATTATCTGACCTTGTTCAAACAGTTATGTTTGAGCTATTGACAATGGCTTTTTCGTTCCCTTAAAAATCCTTCTTGGCTAACATAAACTCACTAAATCAAATCTCAAAGATAAACAACGCTCATGAAGTTCGCAGTTTGTATTTAAAGTAAATCTGGTTTACATGCTCAAAGTGGCGCTACTGCCCTCTCCCCTTTGCGTCTACTGTAAAAGTCAGTTTAAGTCACCTTTCAAATGTACAAACAAGCCTACTAAATTTCGTTTATCTAATGCGACTTCTTCTTGGTGTTGGACTTTTTATTTCCATCAGTGTATGTATGTATATATATATAGAGAGAGAGAGATCAAAGACCCTTGATCTTCCTGGTTATAATTTTCTCTTTGATGACAAATACGAACATTTCTTTCTTACTATGCAAAATAAAAATGCTTCTATTTGAGAACATATTTTGAAGAAGTAGTACGTGTGTTAATCGAATTCATTTCAATACAACTCGTACAATAACGTCTGTTGATAGTCTAAATCTAGCATAAAATTGCTCTCCATTGAGAACCTTTTATTAAAAAAATGAAAAAAAGAATACGTCTTCGAAATATTCTAAATCCCAATTTCAAATAAAAATTGTTAAAAAAGGAAGATTACTTCGAAGTAAATTCCGTTTTCATTCAAGAGTAAATCCCTTTGAGAGGAAATGCAATCAAACTATGATTAATTCAGTTTAAATAAACACACAAAAGTGTACACAAGAAATGGAGCTCTTTCAAGTTTTCCATTAGTACGGTAAGTTTTCAATTGTTTTTTTGTCGTTATTTTTGGGAAAACTAATAGGTTTTTATAATTTATTCAGACACTTATGTACTATATTCCCTTAAGAGTGTAAACATCATTATGACGTAAACATTAGTTTTCTAACTAGTGGAAAAATTTTAACTATCCAAAAAGAATACAATCCTCAGATAACTATTTTTGAAGTAAGAAGGAAAATATTTGCTTAAAAGGTCCTACTTTTTGTTAGATGGTAAGTTATAAAAAAAGTTTTTATATTTATTTTTCAAAAGTTTTCAAAAAAAGAAGGAATTGTATTGTAAATTAACTTTTCAATTAAGGCTCTTTAAATTTTCTTTTGGTAAAAAGTATCCCTGTTATTTATTAGGTAAATATTGGAAATGCTAAATTTGGGAAGTTTAAAGAAGGAAAACATTTGCGTATAGTAATCTTAATATAAAAAAATTTAAGCAATTGAATCTTGAGATTTTAAGCCAAAACTTTATTTTTATCGTACCCGTTTTGCAAATTATCATATTAAAATAAGTACAGTAAAATGCGTTCAACTCGAAAACGCTTAAGACAAATTATGTGTTAAAACGAATAATACTACGGCCCCGACAAACTATTATGTTTTTTCATGCAATATTTCCTCTTAACGTAAAAAGAAAATCGCTTAGCACGAAAATATTTCCCTTTTGAAGAAGAAGGATATTGGAAATAAAATGTTTGTGAAAGTTTCTGTATTATTGGACTTCCTACTGCAACATCGGAATAATTCATTGCAGTAGATGATGATAATGTGTGTACTGCCCCAATTACAGCAGACAAAGATGTTTTGAAGTGTGTTCAAAACTCAAAAATATCATGAATGCAGATTCCGACGACAAAAATGAAATGATTAATCCAGCTCGTGTTCCCACGTCATCCGAAAGGAGGAACATGATGAAAAGTATGCGCAGTTATTTAGACGCACATTCCAATGGTAAAATGAATAACAAAATAGACAACATGGATCAATTTGTTGTCAATGTGTGTTTCCTACACTCCTCACTTAACTGTGACTGAGCGCAATACTCTCCCTCCTTCCTACCCCAACTGAAACTTTTGAGAACATGCTGGAACGTGCTGGAACATGCACCAGAACATGCTGGAAACAGGAAGCACAACGGACGGACGCTAGGTCTTTGTCCGCACCTACACGCAGCACCTTCAAAAAGGTGTATTTTACAAGTATCCGCATTATTAATTTAAATTGTAAAATTTAATTGTAAATATTAACTGTAAATATAAACATTAGTGTTATCTCCATATCTGGCTTTATTTGGAACTCAAACAACGGCATCAATGTGATTTTAAAAAAGACAAAGCAAAGAAAAATAGCAGATTATTTTCGATAAACTCAATACATGTTTTGTTTTTCAAAAAACTTGGGAAAATTTTGTATTACATTTCATTAAGTCCTGTGAATGCTTTTGTTTCATTAATTTTTGTTAAATACACGTATAAATACTTATCTATGTAAATAAAAAGTACTCTAATAAACTTAATTTTGTTGAACATATTTTTTTTTGCAATATCGTTTAACACGAAAAAATATTTCAGTCCCCTCAATTCTGTATTAAAAGAATGTGTCTCTGTACTTGCAAATAAATTTAAAAACTTAATAAGACTATTTTATTTTACATTAAAATTATCTTCATAACGGGCCGAAAAAATTTGCTTGTAAAAAATAGATAATTTGATCATACTTCAAAGAGAAGATTGTAAAATCTTTTCAAACATAAATAAAGGCCATACATCTACCAATAAGCTGAAGAATTCGTACCATTTTTATATATAACCATAAACTCTACTCTCTGTTCTTTAAAATGCAAGGTCAATTTAATTTGAAAAGCACATTGAAACCATTCTGCACAAAAATGTTTCAACAAATCATAACATGATTCGTCAAATTGATTGCACTGAAAACAAACTCTTAATAAAAATACAAAGAGTGTTATTTAAAGATATTTAATTATGGTTTTTTTTAATTATGAGATATGACTCTTTATTTCCTACCTACCCCGTTCATCCAATTGCGATGAAACTTTGGGGAATGGTTGGATACATACCCACGAAGGTTTGACCCTTAAGGGACGCTGAGGGGGCTTAAAGGGCGTTAGAGATATGTATTCCCGTTTTTGAACAATTAGACCTACAAACTTGAAATTTTGGTAGACATGTTCCTTTCATGAAGTAGAGACTCTCTACAAAAATAGTTTTGCGAAAGTTCGCCTGTAAGGGGCGTTGTGGGGGCTTAAATGGCGTTAGATATATATATTCCCGTTTTTAAACTATTTGAGATACAAGATCTAAATTTTGGTAGACATGTTCCTTTCAAGGAATAGAGGTCCGCTACAAAAGGGTGTTCGACGAAAAAAGAACCTTAATGGGCGTTGCAGGGACTTAAGCGATGTTATAGGTAAATATTCCGGTTTTTGAAATATTGGATTTACAAACTTGAAATTTGGTAGGCCTGTTCCGTTTATAAAGTTGAAATTCGCTACGCAAGGGTTTTCACTAAAGTTAAACCCAAGTGGTGTCGCAAAGGCTTAAATATTTAAATACTTTCCCACTTTTGAACTATTAGACCTACATGCTAGAA
This sequence comes from Trichonephila clavata, assembly GCA_019973975.1. Classification (NCBI taxonomy): domain Eukaryota; kingdom Metazoa; phylum Arthropoda; class Arachnida; order Araneae; family Nephilidae; genus Trichonephila; species Trichonephila clavata. The sequence goes on along the minus strand of BMAO01028242.1, from coordinate 56,838 downwards.
ATTTGGTAGGCCCGACCCTTTCATGGAGTAGAGATCCGCTACTAAAGTATTTTTTGAAAATCGACCCTGAAAGGTCGTTGCGAAGGCTAAAGGGGCGTTAGAGATAAATATTAACGTTTTTGAATTTTTAAAAGTACAAACTTAAAATTTTGTTGGCATTTTTTTAATACAGATCCACTAAAAGAGGAACTTACCGTAAGTACCGTATTTAGTATTCTTGTACTACCGTACTTAGTATTAATACTACTGTATTTAGTATTCTTGTTGCTTTTGTTGAATGGAAATTTGTCATGAAAGAATTTTAGGAAAATCGACAAATATGAGGGAGGGGGAATCTTCTGCGGTTATTGATAAAAAAAATCACCCATTTTCGAACAACTAGACCTACAGTAATGAAATTTGTATGTATGTCTATGTTGTTGAATTAAACAAAAATTTTGAACGGGTCTTACAGAAATCGACTCTCAAAGATGGTTACTGGAGCTTAGGGATAAAAAAAATCCGTTTTTGATCTATTGGCTTTAAATTTGGCATGTATGTTTATTTTATTGAGTAGAGATCCACTAAAAATGAGTTTGGGGGGAATTCCACTTGAGAGGGGGTTACTAGAAAATAAAAGATGATTCTACTTTAATTTTAGAAACTATAATTTAGAAGTTTTGTCAATTTAAATCAAGAATTACAAGAATAATTTTCAATGTGATGGAATTTTTAACGCTGAGATATGAGAAATTTATATAAATAAATATTTATATACATATATACCGTCAACTCTCTCTAATTAAAACTTTCGATAATACGAACCTCTCGCTAATTCGAAGTATATGCTCAGCCCCTAGAAAAACTCTAGATATTCCGAACTAAAACAATACGTTTTGGTACACTCAATATTTCGAAGTAAAATCTGTGGCTTGCCAGATTAAGACACGCGATATAATTCGGAGTGATCTAGTAAAACTCTCGACGATGAAACATTCACTATCATGTAGAGTCATGTAGAAAACAGGTTGGAGCTTATATCTTTTGTGTTGTATTGTCTCTACTTGTTTCTCTGTTACGTAGTCCCTTTGATGACCATCAAAGTTGACTTCGATTACTCTGACAGAAGCTAAAGTGTCAGTAAACAAACTACGCAAATTTTCCCCTCAAAATAATGTTGATTCGGGCGTTTTTCAAGCTTCATTTGTTCTAGAAAAATCTATTGACAATGTTAGATTGAATGCCATAAAACAAAAAAAGATAACAGATTTATTTCGTCAAAAAATTAATTATTACAGTATGTATTCTTTTAACAGTTGTTTTTAGTACATAAATGTATTATTTTTATACAGTATACTTTAAACTTATGTATAATATTTATACTGTAATTATAATATGTACTTTTTAAAAATACTTTAACATAATTTTATACATATGTACAATTGTTATTTTGTTACATAGTTTCAAATTTAAATGTGTTAGAAAAAATGCTCTCTCCGTGTATTTTGGGAGTTTTTTCCTATCCTCTTGATAATTCGAAGTTTTTCATTGGTCCGTTCACTCTGAATTATCGAGAGTCAACAGTATATATATAACTATATATATTTCCTGTTAGGAATGTAATTGTTAAAAAAGCTTTTAAATATAATAAAACGATAGACAGATTTATCTTTAATTACAAAAATAGCACACCTTCTCTGACATAGATGACTGTAAATGTAAGAACTATCATGAATTTATTAATAGCTATCATAAACATGTAGTAACAGGCAATTTAAATATAATCAAGGACAGAATTTTAAAAGCTATCGTGGGTAAAGGAACTAGTTTTAGATTAACAATTTCTAACAACAATAATACCGTTAAAAAACAAATTAATAATGATATATAAATCATTTTATTACTAAATTTGCAGTTAAATATGGTTTGCCTTTAGAGGGCATTTGATGAATTTAAGTACAATATTTTAAAAGACCTGATGAAATTTAACTATCATTCTAAATCAGTACTTACTTATAAAGATGTAAAACAGAAGATTTATGATTTACAAAAGAATTTTATCATTGTTTACATAGATAAAGTGCCTGGTAAATTAGGCTATAATTTGTAAATATTTTTATAATAATATGATTAATGAACACATTTTAAACAATGAATTTTTTTAAAAGATTTCACTTGTCAGATAAAGAAATTAATAATCGAATTACTGCTATATATAGAAAATTGTGTGTTTCCATTCATAAGATTAAGTTTCCATATATATTTTGAACACCTAAATTTCATAAAAATCCTGTTAAATTTAGAACAGTAACAAATGCTTTTAAAACTTATATCACTGCTGCAGGTAAAATGCTGCATAATATTATACAAGAATTCATCAATAAGCAATGTAATAAAACTATAATTAAAAATAGCAAAGATATTATAGATTTTTTTTTAAATAAAAATATTTATTCAATTTATAGTTATGACTTTGAAGATCTTTTTAATTCCATTAATGTCAATGATATAATTAGGGTAATTTTAGATAATCATAGAAATTATAACCTTAATATTAATTTACAAAAATTTAGAACTCTAATATATTTAGTCTTCAAAGAAAACTACATTAATTTTAATGGTTCTCTGTACAAACAAACCAAAGGTTTGCCTCAAGGTGTGCTAGCAATAGTTTGGCTAATTTATATTTACACTTTTTCGAAAATAATTAAATTATTAATAATGATTATTACATATATAGATACATAGACGACCTAATTATTTTTGGTAAAAATAATAATTTTAACCCTAATATTAATTTTTATCCGAATTATTTAAAGCTAATTAAAAGTAATAGTAATCCAGTTAAAACTAATTACTTGGATTTATCATTAGGTATTAAGGACTATAAATTACATAGCAATATTTATGATAAAAAAGATTATTTTAATTTTAACATTCCTAAAAAGCCTTACTGGAATTCCAACATTATATCTATTTATAGAAATATTATTTTCAATTATATTTATCGTACTAACGTATTAGTTAGTGATAAATTTAATATATATTTAAATCTTAATAACTTTATTAAACATTGTATGGAACACGGATACCCTCCTAAATTTATAAAAAGTTACCTAACAGTTAAATAAAAAAAAGTTATTAGTTGTACAGTTTATAGATAGATGGTGCCTCTATCTAAGTAAATTAACAATATTATATTCCCTTAAAAATTAATTGTATATGTCTAGATGGTACTTTTATTTTCTATAAATTTTAAAATAAAATACAGAGTTTTTAAGTATGTATATATAGTATTAATGCTATTTTATCAAAACTTAATAATTTTATGCGTTACTGTTATTGTTCATAGGCAGGGAATAGGTTTGTACTCACGTGGTAAGTCTTTATCTAATAGCTTTAACCTTGATTTTTAAAATATTTTAGTAATTATTACAGGCTATAATATTATCGTATTACATTAATAGATTATGGTTTTATTTATAATAATAGTTAAACTTCTCTAGAAATTTCTTGCTTTCCCTATGGCCTAGAGTATTCGGAAATTCAGGTGAAGATTGGCTGGCCGAAAAACACTGTTTAAATCTGCATTCCTGGTGTTCCTAAGGCTAGGAGTTTGATCTAGTATTTCGATGGCTAAATCTATTCTATCATGATTATAGTTATCTTAGGTATATAACTATTTCTTGTATATTGTTGTAATATATATATATATATATATATATATATATATATATGTGTGTGTGTGTGTGTGTGTGTGTGTGTGTGTGTGTGTGTGTGTGTGTGTAACGTCATGAAAAACCCAGCGATGTTGGCGCGTAACGGCTAGTATGGATAATAAAAACAAGAACTGTGTGTGTGTATACACTCTTTAGTATTATTCAATAATTTTAACAACACAGAACGCTGTAGTTTAATAATTGGTAACCATATTATGGATATGCATACTTGAGACAATTTGTTCTATATATACATATAATTTATTCACAAATATTAGCTGAAAATATACCTCACCAAGGGCATTCTCATACCTGAAAAGGTTGCCATACGATGCATACATATCTGACAAAACTCGCTAAATCAAAAACGTTGCCAATGAGGACAATATAATGCTGTGGTACTTAGTTTTACAACGAAAATCAACAAACATTAAGAAAAACATTTATTATACTTTACGAAAATAGATAATATGAAAGTATTAAGAACTCGTAAAATGCGGATTAATTGATTTAGGATCAATTTCATTCGATTTTATGAAAAGATTTTCTTATTTACTTTAACAAAAATAATTCTCAAATAAATTATATATAAAACAGGTTATGTTAAAATAACGTTCTTTATATATTTGAACAGAACGATACACAATCGTAAATTTAATTAAAGCTAAGGAAATAAAATAGCTTTCATCTACTGCTTCAAATTTAAAAAATCGACATGGAAATATTTTCAGAGAACAGGATTAGATTTCTTTTTAAATGTAAGGGAATTAAATTTCAAAAAAATTCTGATTTGTATGTTTGTGCAAAAATAAAACAAAAACAAATTCTTTTATTTTTTTATTAATTATAAATGAATTAGAAAAGCTTAGTTTCTGATAAATTTAAATTAATATTTATTCCAGAGGCTTAGAAATTAACAAAGATTGTTAAAACTGAACGAAAAAATACCAATAGCAAAATCAAAAGATAGTGGATTGAATACAGTTTTAGAGAACCTTGAGTTGATTCTTAAACATACATTTTTTTCGACTCTTCAAAAATAAACTCAAGATAGATGACGTAATTTAACGTTCTTTTGTAGAATAACTAAGGTTACATCAATTAAATTGTAAAAAGCTAGTTATAAATGCTACGAACAATGTAATAATACAAGTTTTATCTTAAAAGAATAAATAAGCTGCCATTCTTCAAAACTTGTTTGCACTTAAAAGATATACGATTAATTAATTAATTCGTTCTGAAAAATGCTTGTAAGCAAAATTTTATTTACACAAAAGAAGGAAAGATTTATAATTAAATTCAAGTTTTTTAATTACTTCTAACATTATTCATCATTCAAATCGAAAGTTTTTATATTTAATTTTCTACTTCACACGACTCTTGTTAGCATAGAAGCTTGATTTAATTATCTATTATCCTAAAGCGATTGTATTTAAGTTAGATGCATTTTAACAGGCGTTGAGAATTTTGTGGACTTTTTAGTGCAAGCAAGGAAATTAAAAAAATAAATATAATTGTAAAACAAATTATAATGAAATATTTGTTCTAAGCTGTTGGAAAAATGTATTATTAAATACAACAATTTATTTAAAAGAAATAACAAAACATCTGCATCAAAAGACATAATTCATTTGCATTTAAAAAGTAAAGAATTTTATTTTTGTAGCTTTTGAATCAGTTTTTGGGGTGTATTTTTACAGTTTAAAAATAAGTATCAATAATTACCTGGTACCCATGTGTCATAATCAACACATCTTTGGGTGGAGGAAAGTGCGTGTGTATACGTTTTAAAAACTTATTTTATCGTATTAAGACTATTTGGTAGAAAACTTACTTGAAGACTTTTTCTACGCAAACTGTAAGGACTGGATTTTTCTACAATACCTTTCATTATAAATTTCTCAGAACTGTATGCATATATTTGAAAGTTTGTATGCGCGTTCATTTCCAAAACAAAAAAGCACATTAAGAAAAAAATAAATTGAAATTAAGTATATGTAAATCTCATTCTTAGCTGACGAAATGAGTAAAAAATTTAAAGTCAGTAAAGGGTTAATAATGGTTCATTGAATGTTAAAATTATTAAGTTATGTTGCGGTGTTATATACTTCTATTCGTATTTGTAGGGAGAGATATGAATTTCTCATATTACGATACAGCGATCAGACATTCATCATCATTACTCCTAATCTGTGAAATGAAGAGAACACATTATACAACATCAAGGCAGGGGTAATGTCTCTGACTCATGTAGAAAAAAAATGGATGAGGAAAATTGACCCCGATACTTCCACACACTAATCAGAAAAGATAGCCACCTGATAGTCACCATAACGAGTGATTATGGTCGATGACTTGTTATAAGGCCGCATCACAAGCACACGCATTTGGAGCAATTTTCCTTGAAAGCCAATTCGGAACAATTTCTACCTAGTGGCCATAGCAAAGTCTCCGAACAACTTTACCCCAGTGAGCTGAAAAAATTGTTCCAAATAAAAGTTGCTTAAAATTCCAACCAATGGGGTTCTTTGGCACCCTACGTCATAAACAAGATGGCAGCTTCGGTTTCGTCAAATGCATCAGATATGACGTATAATATTTTAACGCGTATGATATTTTAAGCAGAATGGTGCTCCATTTCTGTTTACACCGGTCAACAAAAGCCCGAGCGAAATAAAAGAAATAATATTGGCTGTTCGTTTTCCGAAGCAGAAGAATCGGCGAGTAATTTTTCAATCTGGAGATAAAGCGCGGATGACGTCAGAGCATATTATTTTGTTAACGCCAAACTTTTTACCCTCAGCTGCTTGAAAAATTATTCTAAATGGTTGCTCCAAATATGCGTATGTGATAAGGGCTTTAATGTCATGAGTTCAAGTCTTGATACGGAAGACCCGATGCGTAGAGAAGCTGATGTGTGTAAAATCTATCGAGGCTTAAAATGTCCTTTAGCGTATTGTGGTGTAAAAGGTTTGAGAGAGTGGTATCAGCACAAGGATCGTTGTCACTTGACCAAGGTTCAAATTAACGAGGTCAGTCGCCACTTGAATTTGGAGTGAAATGTTATTAAAAGTAAAATTAAACCAAATATAAGACTACAATCAAGTAACTAAAGTAGTACAGTGCATTAAATAAATTCTAGATATATTTCATATTTATCAGTTGCAGTAAGTTCTTTTTTAACTATAATCTGATTGTAATTAATATACGTACTTATCGAATCTTTCAGCTAAAAAAAATTTTTATTGATTTTTTGCATGCTTTTTATTTGTGTTTTTGTTTAAATAACTCAAAGAAAGTTTTTATCTTTACAGTAAAAAATAAAGTAATACATTTCATATGTTAAGGGAAAAAATAACGAAATAAAAATTAATTAAAAAGCTTTACATAATTAACTTTCAGAAAGCCTAATGTACGATTATTTAGTTAGAAAATAGAACATTGTAATAGTAAACGCGCACCGAAAATATCAAACAAATTAGTGTGCTTACTATCAGTATTAAAAAAACTAATTATTTTTGCTCCCAAGATACTCCCTTTGCTACATACAATTAAGTTCAATTAGTCATTCAATTATTTTTTTTATTCCCATATCTATCATTTGTATTTAAAGCTACTATCATTACTATTTTTTTTCAAAATTTCTACTTTACTGAAAAATACAAATAATTATATTAATAGTAATAAACCCCTAAGTAAACATATGAGTAAGATTGTTTTTGTCAAACAGAATCTTAAAAATAGATCAAATTGCCATCGTAGGATTTATCTTATTTGTTAGTATTTAGTATGTATTATTATACAAATATATTGCTAAATCGATTCATTTTTAAATGAACTTAAAAATTACTCTGGGGAAAAAAACGCATTGCATGTAGAGGTAGCATGCATGGACCCTTCGGGTTTACCAGTTACTTTCCACTTTATTTCATACATGGGTACAAAATGGAACGCAATTATGTATTCAAACTGAAGGGTATCAGACTGTGCGACAACTTTTTTTTTTTAAAGTTGTTATTTTTAGATTTGCTTAGTACATTTTAAGAAAAATATGCTAAAATTAAGAAGAGAAAAAGAAATTATTATTACTAAAATGGGATAAAATAGGCAAAAATTTACAAAAAATAGCATAAACATGGCCCATTCTGGACCAAAGGTTTATAAACAATTTGTTAATTTTTTTCATTCTATTGTGTTGCTATGTAATTCGTTTTTGAAATGACTTTCAGAATAAGAGATATTTTCTTTTTTACAAAAGCTACAGCACTTTATCTCGGTTGTTATATGAAATTTCTTAAGAAAACAGTGATTATATTAACATAGGGGACTGTAAATTTGGTAATAAAACAGTGATCGATTCGGAAGGTTAAAACAATTCTACTATTATACAGAACTTACAGAAAAAATTTCGGTTAATTCTTTTCAAAACTTTTTTGTAGCAATCGCTGGCCCAGTTTGAGTATTTTCAAAAATCATATTTCGAGTAAAATGCGTTTTAAAGTATAACATCTTGCTTAAAGTAATGACATCTGCTTTTACTAAAACACTTGTAGTGTTTGTCCTAGTGAACGGAAATTGATTAACTTAGTATTTTTATAAAGCTAATAATATGGCGTATAATATAAAATCATAAAAAAATTTGTCAATTTTTGACAAGATTCACAATTTTAGGGTAGTTGGATACCTTAATACAAAAAAGATACCAGAATTGTAATGAAGCTTTAGTTCTTTGAAACTATGGAAAGAATATAAAAAAGATGCTTTGGAAGAAAGTTGATTAAAAGTAAATGCTAAGAAAATAATATTTAAAAAGCATGCAGAATGTGTAAAATGGTTTGGCGTCCTTTCAAAAAGCTAAGACTGCTGCAAACTTATTTTCCGGGGATGCGATGAGTTTAACGATAACACAAAGGAAATACTTTAAAAAGTGCAATCTCCGGACAGTAAGCGGAAGGATTGATCTTACACCATAGCATGGTTCGTGTGAATTCAAAACAAGTTTGAACGGAGATTTAGGTCAGGAGAGCATGTTAGCCACTTCATATGCCGTATTGTTTCAATTTTTAGCATGATATCCAGATTTCGAGCCATATTTATCACTCATTAAAATAAATAAATCGCCTATGACAGCAACTTAAGCTACAGCATGAGGTCTCAGTAACTTTTCTGAATAGTCTTAGGTTAACAAATTGTCATTTCGAATAATATACAGGTCTATACTTTCCTTCACGCTGATTTTAGCCGAGGTAACGAACTCGCAGCCGGCATGTCATCAGTTCCAGCCGTGTATCGCTGAAGACCCACCGAGCAGAAGAGGCCGATGCACGTTAAATATGTCGAAGCTCAAACATCCTCCCGTTGGTGTAGTTAGTGTGGAAGTTAGGAGAGGGGTGCAAACTCAGATGTCGTTCTCGTCACTTGACCATGATTCAAAATTACGACCTCCATCGCCGAAATAGTGTGACGTTAATATTCCCTCACTCATTCAGTCGATACCATCAACTTACCTCGCATGTGTATACGTATGTACTCTACTGCACGTATGGTAAGCAAAAAATTAAACTTTTTAAAATCCCTATTTTTAGAAAAAAATAGTTCTTGATTCTTTTTTTAATTAACTTATTATAGCTTTAAATTCGGATTGTCCTAAGCCGCACAGATCGTAAACTGAGAAAAAGATGCCCTTGGAATACTTTTCTTGCAGCCTATTCAGTACCACACCGCAATTTCACTGGAATATAAAGAGCAGCAATAACTTGACCGCTGTAGCTCAGTGGTCATTGTCCCAGACTCATGACCTTAGGATCATGAGTCCAAGACTAGTGGTCCTGAAAACTCAAAGTGTAGAGAAGCTAAAGCACGCTAAATCTGCCTAGGCTCAAAGCTCTCCCGGTGGTGAGGTGCGGAAGTTAGGAGAGTGGGAGTCCCAGATCAGATGTCGTCCTAGTCACTTAACCATGATTCAAAATTAAGTACCTCCCGTCTCCAACAAACCACATGTTGCCTGCCTTATAGCTTAAACCGTTAATAAATACTCCCTCAAGCTGTAATATTTTAAATAATTTTAAATAATTTCCATTCTAATTTAAATCCTTTCATTTTTTATCATACAGAATGCCTCAAATATTGCATTTATGCGTTGATGTAATATTGATTTTTAATCATGACTGTCCAAGGAGAAAAGAAATATTTATTAAATGTTTCTATATAATTTTTTCCAACAAGATATTCCGAGTATATTTATACGACTTTATAATAATTTAGATATTTGTTTATCATTAAAATGTTTTAATAGAAAAAACTACTCTCGTAATAAATTATAGTTTAAAAAAATTAAAAAACAGGCTTTTATGGTTAATCGAACTAAAATTAAAAAATAATTTTTAATATAAGAATAAAATGTTTAACGAGAAATTAATGGCATTGGGGTAAAAGCTTGAGCTCGATATATCAATTGTTATAGTTTCTGTTACTATTTCTATTCCCAAATACAGAGTTAGAGTAAAAATGTAGTACAAAGCCCTCCACACTTTTACCACAATAGAATTAATTTTCTCATTAATCATTTTGTTCTTATATGAAAAATTATTTTTTACTTTTTAGTTCGATTCACTATAAAAGCGTGTTTCTTTAGTTTTTAAAACTATCGTTTATTCATTGATTAATTAATTTTAAATGCGTCATTTTTTAGAATCTGGAATACCCATTGGCATCCTATCAGTGCATTGATGCGGCCTAGTTAAAGCCCATATAGAGAACACTTTTTTTTTCTTGCTGTATTTGTATTAACCATGAGTGCACGTTTTCGCTTTAAGGTTGTAGCAAAATCTTTTAGTCACCAAATCTGGAAATGTGATCTGGAATTAGTGGCCAATCTAGAAATCGTAAATCGTTAATCCTGATGATCCTGATCAGCACAATGGAACAAGACTATTATATATTGTATTGTTATTGGTACTTAATAAGCGTGCAGAATTTCGAATTAATCTGATATTTTAAAGTGGGTAAAAATCGAGTTCAAAGATTTCGTTACATACAGGTGAAGCTAGTAAAAATTATGTACACTACACAAATATAGCGTACAATATACACAGAAAATATTTAAAAAACTACGCAAAAGAAAAACTTTCTAAACTTTTACTTCAAGATAATCGTGAATATTTAAAACAGCAGCCATTAGAAATTCCGAATTTTCGAATTAAAATGCATCAATCCACAAGCCGGCTCAAAGTCAAAAATAGCTTCATGTGATGATAGAGTACATCTACGATTTTAGGAACATAAAGAGCATCATCAACATCCAAACACACTGCATGAACATCAATCTTTTCAACATAACAATTTCCTGTCATTTGCATGGAACAGAAAAGGCAAACAACCCTGAAAAATGGTTCCCTGTGCTCTTATTGGGAATCGAAATCACAACGATTTGCTATTTTTTTATCCGACGATCAACATTGCTCAACTCATTTTCGTGCAGGATAATGATAAATAGGTTTCGCAAGGAAATTTCGAATCGAAGATGACTTAGTTGACCAATCAATATATTCCCAAATTGGAAGTAAAGTTTGATCATGGGCCAAATCTCTCTCTCTCTCTCTCTCTCTCTCTCTCGCGCGCGCTCTTAATAGTGAGAAAACTGTACAAAAAATATTCATTATCGAATATTAAAATTCAATTTAGTAACTTGCATTAAAGTAATTAAAAAATATTATTTTCTTAGATTTATTTGGGAGAAGGTTTAAATAAAATAATTCTATAACATTTTGATATTAATCAATACTTTTTAAAGCATTTTTGCTGAATTGTACTTAGAAACTTCGCCCTAAAATGCTTGCAAGTCGCACTTACTATTTCTTTTAAATGTTTCGTTGTCCTCTTAGAATATATTTAAGCATTCGATGGTTCTAAATCGTGTTTCATCAAATTTATAAAAATTAATTTTATAAGAAAGACCTCATTCAATATCAACATACCTGATTACCTAATAATAATATTGTATCGTTACCATACCATATTGCATGTAATTTCTTTAAGGTAACTGGGACGTGGAAGTGCTTTAAATTTTGCATTATTTTTATTTTACTTTTAAAAAATAGAGGCATTTTGTTGCTTCTATAGATGTATTATTTATGAGAATTCGATCAAATGAACGCTAGAAAATTGAATTTTAAAATTCTAAACAAATGTGATGTAACTGTGATTCAGGTACACTTTCTTCAAAATCCATAGTGTATTTATTCAATATGTATTTTAAAAAACTAATTTTTCTATTCGAAGAACGTAATTTTTCTATATTATATGTTCAAATTTATTGAAAATTGTACATTTTTTGTGCAAAAATTACGGAAAAATTAAATAATTAGTTAAAAAAATTTTAAATAAAATTTTGTTTATTGAAATGTTATTTATATCTAGTTTTGCATTTATAAATACTCAGTGAAGTTCTTAAACTATAAATCAAGTGGATCATGAGGATTATTTTAAATTAAATATACAGCTTGTAAAATAGACATTTCGTTTTTCCTAACTGCTTATTGTTAACATTTGAATTATCATGATAAACTCTCTATATGTTCATTACTTTTGGTTTTACTTTAAAATAAATAAATATTCATATGTATAAGTACAAAAACAGTTTTTGTTATAATTTTTAAAAACATAGCTCCATTTAAATTAGACGTCAAATTAACTTCTTAAATTCATCAAAGACATTTTTTTTGTGTATTTTTATAACAATAAAAATATGTGTAAGGAATTTTGTAATATCCTGTAATGATGATGTTCAAAGTGAAGTAAAAATACTAAAACTTATAGACATAAAACTTTGGTATTTTAAATGGAAGAAGGTGTGAATCGTTGATAGCACGTGTTGATGAAATAGGGAAAGAGTAATTAAAAAGACTTCTAAAGAATCTAGAATTTTAAACTTACAATTTAAAAACTGAGAAATGATGCAAAATAATCCAATTAACAATGGTATGACTTTATATTGTATTAAAATATATTATTTTACAAATCAATGATGAAAATATCTTTATTTGCAATTTTCTCAAAACGCATTTTTTGGTGATTCCGGTACACTTTCTTCAAAATCTACTTTACCTGTAGTGCAGATATTTTGCATAATACAAGATTAACAAATTTTTAACAAAGTGAATGAATTCGTTTTCAAATAAACATTCAGAAATTTCCAATGTAGCACAATATCTCCATAAAATTTAAAGGAAATTTAAATCATTAAATTTAAATTTTTTTAAATTTTTATAAATTTATATTTTAAAATTTAATTTCGTTTATTTTATGGATCGTTATGTTTACAAAAACTCCGTGAAATTTTATAGCTATATATTCAGTAGATTTTATGCAAAGTGTGCCTAAAGGTAAAAACATGCTTGAAAATAAAAAAAAATATGATTATTGAATAATTATTGCTCTTACAGGTTTATTTGTAAATTAAAATGAATTTTCTTACATTAACAAGTACATAAGTATACAAATAACTCAATGTAAAATTTTATTTCCGTTGTTTTAAATTTAAGTTAGTGAGAACCATTTAAAGTTAGTGCAAAAAAAAGTTCATTTTTCCTTCTCGCAGACGTCCCAGTTACCTTAACTACCCATTCCACCATCAATAGAATCTTAAAAAGTCCACAGCCCATTTTCGAAAGCTTGATAAATAGTGCACAGTAATCACTCATACTTAAAGCATGCATTGCTTGTAGCAACTGAACCAAAACACTTCTCGTAATTCTGAACACCAATCCAGATTCATTCGACTTTAAATTTATCCACGAGATTACGCGAAGTGTTAGTAATCTAATTTAATTTAATTTGCAGCAGTATTATTGGTAAATTTGCAGTTGGTAGATGCGTTAAAGGGACTGGTACAATTTACACAAAATTTTTAAATTTAATGATTTTCATAATTTTTTGGTTGCCACCTATGTGTACGTATAATGTGAAATAGATTTTGTGCTCAAAATTTCATAACAAGCTAACTATTTAATTTTTAAGAGAAAATCATGAAACTTATGAAGTGATTTTAAAGTGCTACTCTTCCTACAAAAAATGACGCATATATATGAAATTGGATTTACAAATACATCAAACTATGTATTACAAAAGTTGGTATTGGTTTTGCGATAACATGCTTCGTATTCATACAATACTTCTTTTTATGAAGGCTTATTGAAAATTCCTTAAAAAAGATGTAAATTCTAAATTTAATTATTTTTTTTAAAAAATAAGTATTGCTTTGATTTAAAAATGCATACCAACTTTTATTCCATGTACTATTAGCAACAAGTGAAAAAAATTTACACGTATTAGGCACTATAAAGCATTTTAAATAAAGAAAAAATAGTTATTTTATCTTTCTCCGATATAAGTTAGTTTAAAGTTTTGATTTTTGATATTGGTATCTGAATAAAAACAAACTTAAAAATTATCACAACTCTGCGTTTTTTAAACTTAGAGCTTTCAAATTTTGTCCGTTTGTAGAAAAGTATATAAAAAAATAAATTAGGCTAAAAAATAAGATTTGATTTTTTGACCAATTTTTGTCAATGGAATCGTATTGTATCCCCTTAATTGAAAAATGAGCAAATAACATTATATCAATTTTTTTAATAACAAAAACAGTATTTTCTTTAATTGTGTTTACAGAAAATGCTTATAACAGATTGATCTACTTAAATATATATATTATTTTAAGATATATTCTAAGAATCTATCGGTTAAACACCAGATAATTGTCATTTTTCAGTTAATTATTGTTTTGATTACCCAGGAGCCTATTAGCAATATTCTTTAGAACAATAAACATTCAACCTCTCTAATAAATCATAGTATGTTATTAAGACGAAAGTTTTAGTTAATAAGTTTTTTGCTTTTCAAAATTATTCAGCTGAGCTGAAATTTATGAATGGAACTCATACATTTCTTTAAAACATCTATTTTATAACTGAACAATGAGTACACTCACAAATCTCATTACTCCATATTCATGGGATATTAACATGACAACAGTAAAGAGTAGAGTATTTACTCAATAGTTAGTCAACAATGCCCGTCTACAAAATTGCAGGAAACCCAGACTTGTATAATTGAGATTCTTAGTGTTGTCAAAATTTATGTATTATTTTACAAATGTGTATTTCCACCATTATTAACACACACAGCACTGAAAGATATGCATGTTCTGAAAGGGCCGACATTTCAAAGAATATTATGAATGTTTTTGACTTAGACAGAAATATATGATGGGGTATTAAGAATTTCAGAGAGAGAGAGAGATCCTTTTGTGATATATGATCTACATTTCAAATTCATTAAAATGACGCTAATTGCTTTTACATTTGCAACATGTCTATTATTTGCTGTAGAACAAACAAGCAAATGAATGAGCTATTATAACAATTAATGCTATTGTATACCGATAGACTGGGAATTCAAGCAAAAAATTTATATTTATGAATGATTTAAGCGAAGGTATTTTGTTTCATAAGATTATATGCATATATATATTCTTTATTTTATTAGCTAAGTAACTTCTCATGAGACTTATAGCTTGAGTGGTAAAAAAAGGAGATACTTTTCGTTTCGCTGGGGAAAATTTCGCCAAGTAGGAATTATTTTGACAACACATGGTATACACATAAAAAATGGAATAAACGTTAGTTCTCATTGGTTTTTCATCTATTTTTATGCACTATGAAAAAGACACTACTAATAAGAGAAGACCAATACTTCTCTTGTAAATGTGGTGGTAAATATTTTACCAGAGGTAATATTCCATTTGGCGTTGGTTGTATCATATTTGGCGACTTTATCGTTTGTGCCCGCGAAACAGAAAAGCATCAAAAAAAGTCATAACGTAAAATAAATAGGTTGCTTAAGAACTTTGTACGTGGGTAGCATAATGCATTAGACACCACACCGGAAGGCCTGGGTTCAATGCCCGATGTCTACAAAATACCCTCCGAGTACACACGGAGTACGTGCTCGTTAAATCTGAGGGTCCGAAAGTCTTGAGGGTGGTCGTAGCAGCAAAATCACGGGTGCAGGGGGCTGGAGAATATTTTCCTCCCCTCCGGTTCTATGCCTAAATTGTGAAGGTGGAGATAGGTTGTGTCACTATCTATCGTGTATGAACCGAGCCAAATTGTACTGTCCCCTGCACGGTGCTCAAAGCTAAAAGTTAATGACATGTGTACATCTAGCCCTTTGCCACGATGAATTTCGTGGACCTCAATCTGACACCGTCAGACAGGTGGCATTAGAAACAACAACAGAACTTTGTACTAAGAAGTGAATACGTGGGCTAATGGCAATCTTCATAGTTAATGGAGCTCACCCAAAAGATACAGATCTATAAAACCGCCTCCCAGGAACTACTTCCCCAACAATAACAGGAGAATCATTTTATACCATTTACAAAAAGGATTTAATTAATTTTGTTATTACATTAGATCCTGAATTAAAGGACAGGATAAACAAAAATAAGCAGAGATGCACAATAATACAAAATAACTCATTATTTAAACAAAAATAGCTTTACAAATACATGTGAAATAGAAGTCAAAAGCTGACACAGAAAGTTTTAACAGTTATACAGATAATGAAAAAGGTTTTTGTATAACTAATTCAGTGAGTCAAGAAATCAAACACCCCGGAAAAAAGGGAACATGAAAGCATATACATAAGCAAACAAATATTACTCACACTATTTACAATACATCGCATTCATTGCTAATACCATATACATACTAATCACAGAATTTTTTCAAAAGCAAGCAACAAGAATGGCTATTATCGACGGGTATCGTAGTTTTCAGCAACTGTCAAATGGCGAGAACGACACATGAGTTGACACCCCAATTTCCATACCACACTAGCGTTAAAATCCAAATACATCTACTTGTTTGCATTATTATTATATTATCAATGGATCCATAAGAAATTCCATTGCATTTTTTGTAATTACAAGTAACATACACGAAAGATAAGGAAGGAATTGATGATTGATTGTTTATCAATAGAACATTCAAAAGCAATATAAGGAATATTGATGATAGAGATTGTAATTTTGATCCATGTTCAAACTATGAAAATAACACCTAAGTTGGTTAATCACCCTCTCCCAAACTTCTACATCACTTTAATGTGAGGACTTAAAGCTGAATCGAAAGATTTTGGCTTTCATCAGCCCATCTACATAGCTAGTCTTTAGTAGGACTGTAGAACAAGATTTTATTGCAACTTATTCAGCCATTAATTCTCAACCATGACCACTGGGCAACCACGACCACTTGAGACAAGCAGAATAAGCAAGTTTAGAACGAGAAACCACGTTCAATTGCTGAATTAGCAGAGTTAAAAATTATTCTAAGCTAGAAGTTGTTGTTTTCCAAATTGAGTCCGCGTAACAAAAATAAATACTTTCGGCAATATTCATATTTGAAAAATTGTGCAACTCAGAATATTAATCTCTTCTCATGACTGCGTCCTTGTAGTTTTTGTGAACTTAACTGGAAAAGGCAGTTCACATCAGATCTTTGTATATTCACATAAATAGCTTTGAGAAATAATGAACTTTGAAACAGAATCGAGAAAAAAAATTAAACCAAATATTTCAAGTGAAATAACTAAAAAAAGAAAAACTCCTGAGAAGTATAATTAATTTAAACTTAATGCAATTATATATAACCCATTTATTCCATCGGAAACTGATAAATGTCTATTAAAAACGTTTAAATTTTGCTTATCAAATTATTTCATCATGATTATGACATATCAGGAGTGAAGATGACGCTTGCGTGTATGCCACGATGGTTACTAATTGTTTGATCGCACAATCTGTATGTTTCCTTTACACATTGGTGAAATGCTGTTCCTAGATTGTCAACTGTAGTACATTATTTTTAATAAATTGTAAATATCACATGTCCATACAATCGGTAATATTCATTGACATATTCAGTAATCTCATTCGAGGCCAGGTTTATTTGATATGAGTAAACTGAACAGAATTGGTATAAGCTAATTCTTTGAATAAAAATGTTGATTTTAATTTGGCAATTCAATCAAAGTTGGGTACATATTTTTAATCAGAAATGGCTGCATTTTATAAGTATATGTTACAAGTTTTATTTGATGTACTTTGAATAGGATATCTTTCTTGTCGAGAATATGACGTAATTTACAAAAATATATTTGAAAGAAGTAGTGTACGAATTCTGTGTTCGAAAATAATATAACATTTAAATGCATTTGAATGTAGGATGGAATACACAAAATTTTGAATTTATAATTGTTACATACTTAGCGGTATATATATAAATATATATATTACTGTTACTATTTTCATGGTTCATTTGTTTCTCTTTTATGCAATATCATACAACAGTTCACGAAAGTAATAATATTTGAAAAATTAATTTATTTACTAAACTTTTGAAGTTTGCAATTTTTGCATTATTATTATGTAATTATGTCTGTATGTATCAAGAATCCTCAACTTTTTTTTTAATTTAAGAAACCCAGAACCATACCTTTAAGTATATAAATCCGTATATGCGTATATATATTTTATTTCTTTTTTATACTATTTTCAACTCTAAGCATGAAAAATTGAATGTTGAAAAGAAAATCATGTAAAAAATAAATGTTTTAAAAACATAAAGTTTTAAAAAATCGGATTGAAAATCTATATTATTTCATTTAAATTTTTTCTAGGGTAGAGAGGCTTAAATTGCACTATTGCTCACCCAGGAAGCCACCATTGCTTGTAAGTAGTTTTCGAAACATAATTCACTAAGATAATAACATACAATAAATTTATCCACGACGGTACTGATTACTTGTTGGAGAATGAAATGAATATCTGTGACTAATCAATTTTTTTCCTTAGTTAGCTTACGCTTCAAGTAATGGTTTCTTCATCGAATACGTTCTGGGACAATTTTTTTCCCTAAAAGTGTAAAGACTGAGATATTCTCTCAGTCTCGCCTAGAGCTGTGGAGGAAGGGAAGGATGACTAATCATATCAATAATCAAACTATTTATTGAACACACAATTTATCTACAAAATTAAATAACTTAAACGAAAAGAGATGTTCTCAATTTAAGCTATATGTGGACTAAATACCTAAATGCGTTAATTATGAGATGACTTTAAATATCGACCTCTTATATCAGGATCAAATCTACAATCTCAATTATCTGAGTAATAATTTAACTTAGTGACCAATCGTCACTTTAATTCTTTCAACGATCAAATTTCTTAAATGCATTATAAAATAGTATAATACCTGATCAGTAGCAACCTATCCTTTTCGTCACTCTCTGTCTCACTAGCTTGAAACCCTAGAGTATATATATCCGACCTAATACGAATAATCAGGTTTTCTTCTTCAGTGGGTTGGCTATGAGTAAACTCTAATTGAGAGACCAAAGATTTCTCAAGAGGATTATACTAAAGAAAGGATGCGGATAAATCCGTCATAAAAGTTACAAAAAATACAAGTATTTCATAATCAAGAATTTCTGGATATTTCTCTCTGTCATACACGCATACGTTTTATTTTCTTAGTAAAACTTTTCAATAATAATAATATTTATCCTGATCCCCGTGTTTAAAATTGAAAGCCCTCGAAATGAATATATTTTCTTCAGGATTTTTTACCTTAAACCTCCTATGAACACCAGTTGGGAAGCTCCATCTAATCTACGTTAATATATAGTACTTTTCTCAGATAAAATTTAAGAGGAGAGATTAGAATACACAAAGATTTTAGAAGAAATTAAAGGAAGCGATTAAAAGAGATATAAACTGAGTTCATTTTATGAACACAAAATAAAGTATATCTGCATTTTTTTATTGAATCTGATGCAGATTTAAATCAAGACATGTAGTTTGAATTTAATCAATCATTAGATTTGCGTATGAATTTGGTTTTTTGCAATTTGCGTTTGGATTCACCCTGGTCCTTTTAAGTAATTATTTACTGTCACACTAAAAGGCTTACGTTTATTATATCTAATAAGCTAAAAATTTGGTACTTAGTTTGTTAAAAAAAGATATTTAGTATATAATCTGTAATGGAATTTTTTAAAAAAAATCCTTGGCATTCTAATGTTAATTTAGGAAACTGCCAGATTTCATCAAATAAAAAATTTCTGAAACCGAAAATCATTTATATGTTTATTATTCTCGATTTCTACCTCGTTTACATAATATACACTCAATAAATATATTACCACGCATTTAAGATCTATAAATTCACAAATGAATTTCATTTGTTTACAGTTATTATTTTTTGTGTGTGGAGAACTTAAGTATTTTATCTCTTTCTTGATGGCTTCTTTTGTAATTTTGACGTGATACACTGAAATCTTTTTTTTCTGACAGTTTTTAATATATTTAATTAAAGGTTATTTAAATAAAAAAATATATTTGAAGCACATTCGTGTTTCTAACCAAATTTGAATTCAAGTATACTAAACACAGTATATCTTAAGCCATTTAAAGTGCTGTCGACCGCATGTACACTAGGATGGATCGATTTTTCATTCATTTATTTATTTGGAATTTTAAAGCCTACCTAGGGGGAAAAGGTGTTCTCTAAAATATAGATGATTGGAAGAATAATATATGATGACAATTCGGAAACTAACCGCCGTTTGGGCGTGGCGCTGGAAGTACGGTTCGGAGAGCCCTCAATCGAACGCACGAGCAATCTTTGATTCAGTAAGCTTCCAGTTGGCGAATTAGAATGTCGTAGGGCCAAGAGTTTGCTAGTTACAACGTGGCAAACTGTGATCCGCCATAGAAAATTTGAGGTGCAAGGAATAATAAGATTTCTTTGGTCCAAAAAAACTATCAGCAGGGGATATTCATTGCGAATTGTGTGACGTATACGGGTCAAACATTATGAGTGAAGGTATAGTGCGTCAATGGACACATTCTTTTTCAAGGACGGAAGAACAAACATCCATGAGGAATCACGAGTAGTGAGTTCTGATCTCATCCGATTGTCATCTAATCACTGCAATGAAGATGTGGCTTGGGGGACAGAATTTCGCTGACGAAGAGGAACTTAAAAACGCTGTGACACATAGGTTTAAATCGCAGGGGGCGGGTGCTTTTTATACAGAAAGGTTGGTAAATTGGTAAAACGGTACGACAATCGCTTGAATAATAGGGGAGACTATGTTGAGAAATAAGGGAGAGGTATACCTTTGATATATAAATAAATCCCCCCCCCTCTGTCCTAGTATTAACTTATGGATATTTATATTGTAGAAAAATAATTTTATTTTGAGTCTAAAATCATCTAACCAAAATTAAGTCTGTTTCCATTTTTTCAAAAACTCGACCCCTCTGCTGCAATATTAAATTATTAATTTTTGAAACTATTTTTAATTACGTTCTCATCTTTTCTCTGTACCACAAAACATCTTTTCCGCATAGGTAGGTTAAAATTAATAATTTTTTTCTTCACCATATAACCAGGATCCACCCTACAGTAGACCTAAGGGTATGTGCATTTTCATATAATTCTAATTCAGCTAGGAAACATATGGGGCGAAGACAAAGCAGAAAGGAAGTTGTATTTTTGCCTAAACTATTCTTCAGAAGCACAGCGGGGAAGACTATATTTCACCCATTCCGTTAAAAAGCAAAATCTACCGCAGCGGTTCTTCGACAGAAGGCGGAGCAATGTTACTGTATGTGACAGAAAATCTCTTCTTTATACGGCAGTACTTTGTTTTCGGATGGAAAGAGAATGCATACTCTTTCTTTTTGTTTTTCGAGTTAACGACCTCTGCGGTTACTTCAAAAGTAATATGCATCAGGTCAATATTGTTAAGATTTTTCTGTACTATTGTGTGCGCTACATTATTTTAATATTTTACCCAATTATATTAAGAATTTCTATTATATTATTTTACTATACATTATACATTTCTTTCTTAATGCCTATTATATTACGTATCTTATATTATTACCCATTATATTTCATTTTTGTGTTCCTAAAATAAAGTAATGTTTTGCTTAAAACCCACTGAAATTATAAACTAATACTATAAGACAGTCTATATGTCTCTCAAATGGTACATGGGGCAAATGGTGACGAGTAATGAACTGTAATTCGCCACCACAGTCAAATGACACACACGGTTAAAGTGTAGTATTGGGGTGATGCAATTGGTGATGCAATTTTTTTGGCGACCAAAATCGATCGCTAAGCTACTTCCCTTTGCGATAGGTGCCCGGAAGCCAGAATGAATTCATAATCTCACCATAATGTCTGTATAAAAATTGCCAAATCCTAAGAAAAATCGCCAAATCGAAAGGCCTATACCACACTTGAGCCGACACACACCAAGTAAGTTTTTATCAACGTTACACTAAAAGGCAAACCGACTGTTACTGATGGAATGCCCAAGGGAACCGAGTTCACACCCGAAAGAGGTTTAGAGCTATAAAACGATCCTCGCGATCAACCTTTAGTGAGCAAAATCATAGTTTACATTTTATACGCGGTAGCACACATTAAATTTACATATTACAAATTAAAGGTAAATAAACGAAATACATATGTTATTACAAGGTACAAACATACAAAGCTGAAAAGAATAATAAGGTACATAAAGGGTAAGCGAAGGAAAAATAATATGCATTTATTCCAGTATTCCAGCAAAAAATCAAAAGTAATATAAATATGAAATACAATGCATCATACAAAAAGGAAAAAAAGGCAGGAAACAATTAGGAAGAAGGGGGAAAAAAGAGAGAGAAACCAGCTTGTGACCACATGACAGTACGGATCCAACCCCACCTTAAAAATTTGATCCCGGATTGTAGAGGCAATTTTAATACTTGATTTTAGTTTAAAGTGAATGGAAGGACTTCTAAAGATAGATTGGAACCAGACTTTTTTAGCATTTTGAGATGGAAAAAGAGCCAAATTGAAATCCTTAGTCAGAGGACATGCGAACACATAATGGTCAGAGTCCCCAACAGAACCACAAAGACGATTGGGAATAGCTTTCAATTTGAAGCTAAGCAAATAATGAAAAAAAGGACCATGGTTTTTTAAGAATTGCGTAGTGTAACTGGAATGGGCATTGATATCTAAACTGGGTTTGGGGAAGAAAGGATTTGACTCGTAAACCAGTATTGTGTGTACCACCTCGTAGCTTTGAACCTCGATTTAGTGACGAGGATGACACTTGAGCCGGCACTCTCCTATCCAAACTATCATCCCACGCCAATGAGTGAGCTTGAGTCTCGAAAGATTTAACATGCATCAGCCCATCTACATGGCCTGTCTTCAATGTCTGTAGGGCTCGAACTCATGTCACGCCACTTAAGTGTTTATGACCATAACCACTGGGATTCCGTGACCACATCAAGTGATAAGGGAGACACCTGTGATTCTTATCTCAATTAATTCCCGAATCAACCTCAAGAGGACTTTGAAGTCTAGTGCAATAGCTTTAAATACTCCACGCAATAATTATTTGGGGAAATCAGATCCCGAGACATAAATTCGACTTAAAAAAGCAGATCACGAAATTCTTAACCGTACGCAACTCTATTAGTACTGCAGCTCTTTTACTGCAGTTCTACTTAGTATTAGAAGAAAGACACTTAAATGACACTTAAAAAAGAAAAAGTTATTACTGGTGTTTTACAGAGTATGTATTTTGGAAAATAATAAGCAAAGTAAGTTTTTAAAGTGAAATACGAAAGCTTGTTAAGAAAATCAGTGGTAGCATGGAGCAATGAAAAATAAAGGAGCCTAAAAATTGTAAAGACAAACTAGTATCATAGCAGCATTTGAACCAGAGTTGATAGTCACCATCGAATGAATTGATGCCGAAGACAAAAATGAAAACCTCAATTTGAAAAAAAAATATTAAAAGAATCATTAAATTTGGCAAAGTCTGTAGAAATTAACAAGCGAAAAACGGCATATTTAAAGTTTTCCTGCATGAAATTTGAGAATTATATCTAGTGAATAACTCATTTCATCACATTTATAAGAAAATAATAATTAAGGAATAAAAAAATTAATATTATATATATATATATATATCCATATATAACAACAAACATTTCTGAAAAAAACGGGTTTTGAATTTTGTTTGAGTGATGCTTTTTATATTAATTTATAAATATAAAGGCCGATTCTCTTTCTGTTTTGTATAATAAAAGACAAAAAAAAATACATAAAATTTCAAATGTTTAATAGATGTCATCTCTTGATTAAAATTTAATTTTTATTTTTACCTCTAAATTTTGCAAATTAAAAAATATCGCTTTCGTTATTACTTGACTTTCGTATTACATATCATTAATATAACACGAAGTTTTTAATTTTATTCATTAGATTTAATGAATACTTTAATAATTTATTCTTTGAAATAATCCCAATGCATTAAGCTACGCTTTAAAATGTTAATTTAGATTATGTTTAGATGCAAAAATAATTATTTTTATGCAAGGAAACTCTTGAGTTAACATGAAAACTAATGAAAATTATTCATAAACTCTCGCATTTTATGTATATTTATTATTAGTATTACTTTTTTTATTTTGATTTCCTTTAATTCGAGAAAAAAAAAATCTTTTCCTTTCTTTCACAGTAAATGGAAATGCATTTCTTTCCGTTCTTTCTTCTGTTATATTTAACGATGTGATCTCAATAACTCGTGTTAACAGATCAAACAAAATAATAAATTTTGAAATAAATAAAAGCAATTTCTTTGGCATGAAAATTTTTACATTATCTTTTTTTCTGGTATAATCTAAATAATTATTTGGAAAGGAGAAGATGTGAATCCCATAAAAAAAATTTTAGCGCAGAATAACCTGTCCCAACCATGCGAAAACCAATTATAGCTTTCTTGTTAATTTAAAAATATTCCGAACGGTAAAAAAAAAGCTCTGAAAACAGTTTTTCCACAAACACTTCTAACATTTTATGGTACAAAATCATTCACAAAAAAAAAATTCTTTAAGTGCATTTATAATTAATAGTCTGGATGTGGATGTTGAACCTTTTGGAGTTAGACAAAGTTGAATTTTTGATCGCCTGATTGCTATAGGTGAATCTTGGATATATTAATGTAACTCAAAAACTAAAGAGATCGGGAGGAAGGTGTGGAAGCCCAGCTACCCTTCTCCTCACATGAAAAGGGAGCCGCGGTAGCCTAGATGTCAAAGTTAAGGATTCATGGTTGGCCTGTAATGAGCTCGAGTCTAGTGCTGCAGAAAAACCTCCGTTTAGAGAAGGCCGTTGCAGATTAAATCTGTCGAGGCTCAAGCGTCTTCCTGTTGATAGTTAGGAAAGGGAAAGGGCAGCTCAGGTGCCGTCCTTGTCACTTGGCCATTGTTTAAAAATATGAGGTCCATCACCAGTAGCCCTCGTGTAGCTTCACAATACGACATCAATTTTTCTCTCACTTACCCCAGAAAAATGCTAAGGTTCAGAAGTCTATAAGTAAGGCCACGCTGTCTGTTTTTTGAGACTAGTTCTCTTCATAGACACTGCTAGAGAATCAGACTACCATTAGAGCTTATTACTAAACCCCACTGAAAAAATTGTATGATACTCTTGTTAAAAAAACGATGTGTTATTTTCCTCAAAAATATTCTTCCTGTTACCAGTGCGGTCGAGGAATTAAAGCGACATGGCATTGAAATTCTGTCAAATCCATTCTAATCTCCCGATATCACCTCCAAACGACTTCTTTTAACTCCCAAAACTAACAAAAGAGAATAATTTCCGGTTCCGATATTTAGTAATGCAAGTTTTCTAATTCAAGAATTGGAGTAAAGGTCTATGATGCAGTCTGCTGAGTTTTATAACAATTATCTTCAAAAGGTTCAGAAAACGCTCCACGAAAAGTAAAACTTTGATTTTCAATAAAAATTAATCATACTGCTCCTCATATTTTATATAAATTTTTCATTAAAAGAAAAAGTAAAAGTTGTGCATTTTTTCCATAAATTGTTGCGGAGCACAACATGAATTTAAAACCAAACAATATTCATGTCCTTAATGGATTTTTATTCATAGTAAAAGATGTTACACTTTAAATGCTAATTTTAAGACATCACGCAGAGCAAAGAAAAAGAAAGAGGTTGAGAAACACGCTAGAAGTATTCTACACCATCTGAACGAGGCTCAAAATTACAACATTTATCACCATATTCCTCGTGTAACCCAAAACGATGTTTATTCAAGCAAAAACCAACTGAAAAAATAATTAAGACGGCAGGCTGGGTTCTAAAAATAAAAATAATTAATCTCTTACACCTTGAAAGTAAATATTTCGCGCTTAAATAAATATTTTCCAGTTAAATTTAGAATATTTTTCTCGAATTAAAACATTTTCTATATTAATATTTGAAGTTCAAAAAAAATATAAAATGTGGATTACATTTTTTTTCTTCTTTTGTTCTCGATTTGCATTACAATATTTTGAAATTAATCATAGCACTGATGATTAAATTTGTGACTACATTTTTAATTAAGATTTTACATATCTCATTAAACGATAATTTTCTCATTTAACACTAAGCGTACATCCTTACATACGTTTCCTTCACGGTAAATTTTTAAATAAAAGAATAATTTTTAAAAAATATACCTCATTAAAATCTCTTTTCCTTAAAAATAAAAGTAATTACACTTGTAATTTAAATTTGTCACTTGTAACATATTATACACTTGTAATTTAAATTACGCAAATGTAATTGATCCTATTTCATATAATTTCAAAAAACTCCATTTGATTCAAACAAAAAATGCTTAATTAAAAATAACACGTTACAGAAAACAAAACAAATCTATTAAATATCTCTAAGTAATGATATCGCAATTAATTAAAAATTGGGTTATCGTTACAACATTAGGAAAAAACTACTTTAATGATAGTAAAATATTTAGTTCTAAATCCTTCATAAGATAAAGAAAATCACCATCAATTTTACCACGGTTGAAATTATTTCATTTGATTTAATAAGTACGATAAATAAAATTACTGTCTAGGCACTGTAAGCATTAACTTGTCATGTCATTAAAATTTGAGAAAATAATAAATATTCGTCTTAGAATCAAAATATATTTTAACGATTTGCATCGTTATTTTTATTTTTCTTCAGAATAAATATAGTAATAAAATATGAAAGTATTTAATACTAATGAAATGTATAAAAAACAAAATAAGATAGAATCGTATAGTTAATAACTTTTTAATTATCAGGCCCTTTTTTTTCTTGGTTTTTCACACACTTTTAAGTAGCACTCGGATGAAAATATAAAAGGAAAATAACAATACATTTTATTTTTAAATTAAGAAAAGAAATGTAAAGTATATTAGAATTCAAAACAATACAAGAAACATTTTAAAGCATTTCCAAATTAATTTTCTTTATGAGGATTCTGATCAAAATGTAAAACTTTGTTCACAATTTGAAATTCAGTAATCTCTACAATAAGAAAACACAATGCAGCTTTTTTTTAAAACTCAAACCATCTTGCGCGCGTCGGCACTTTTTAATTAATATATTTTTTACATATAATAAATTACCAGTTCCAAATTAAAACAAACATTATTCCCTTACATATATATATATATAGTTATAACCTTAAAATTCTTCATTTCCGCACATTTAACAAAGTAAAAATGTTCTTGCAATTAATTCATTATCATCATGTATTTATTTTACCCTAACATATGTAACATCATATTTTTTTCACATTAGCATAAATTTAAATTTAAGACGTAGAATTTAAAATTTAACCACTAAAGAAATACTTTATAGGATTAAAATTGATTAACCGATTTTTTTCCCACTAAAGATTGAAAAAATATCAATTTTTAACTGTTCTAAATTTTCAATAAAAAAAACAATACATTTATATTATTAAAAAAAAATTTAATATCATGCAATTTAAAATTATAGAGCAAAAACACTATAAAAATTTAGTTAAAAATCATAATCATTTCCTTTCATTTCCACAAAATTTGTCAAAAGTTTTCATTTCAATTAAAAAATTAGGAATTCTTTTGGTAAACTCACCCGGGATGGCAACAGGAGAAACGCTTTCTTCTCAAGCGCTCGTTTGCGAATGTGGCAGAAGAGCTCGAGAAACTCCGTAAAAGCTTGAACTAGTGACGACTGCGCCCTCCCACTTGTTAAGCGCGGACGACAATATTTTCTGTTCAGAGAGGAAATGGAATATGTTGAGAGAAAGGAAGACAAAAAATATATCATACATCACATTTAAATAAAACATAAAGGAATATTCAAAATATAATCAGATTTAGAAATTCAATAAAAATATGTAAAATCTACTTCGTTTAAAAAAATTTAAGTTCATTAAAGATTATAATAAAAAATATACCCTCTTCTAAAAATGAAGTTGAATTCATTATTTAATTAAATATATGTGGAACAAATAAATTTAATTAATTCTGAAAAGAACATTTTAACTATATCATTAGCCATTATTTCCAATTTTCACATTTTAATTAGATATTTTAGATATCAAATTATGTTACTAACAGACTAACTTTTTATAATTTTAAAGTTAATATATTTAAAATTTCGGTAAGAGTTTTCTCTACTAATCCTTATTTTACTTTATTTATTATTTTCAAACGTTCGCAAAAACTAAATCTTTAAATTTTTTTTATATTAGTTTAGTCTCTTTTTTTCGATTATATTATTTTCGGATTTCTTCCTTTAACTTATGATTTCATCATTTTTAATTACATGGTATCTTGTGGTTTTTCCTACAAGTTCATTTCTATCATGTTAATCTAATAATAGCTTTAGTTTTTAAAAACTAAATTAACCTTTTTTAATTTAAAACGTCTAATTCTTTTAATTACACACAAAAAATACTTATTTCAAATGCAGCAAATTTGTGTATTCCAAATTGTAATTTTAATTAGCATATTTCTTACTACAGATACAGAAGAAATTTTTAAAACAAGCTTCCTTATATAATGGTTAATTAAAATAAACTGATAAATACTTTTGGTTGGTGTCTAGCTCTCCAAAATCCTACAAATTTTGTAATCATATGTAGTGAATGAAACAGAACTGAGTTTCGATCATAACTGCAAACCTTTAACCATAAGTTTTGTGTCTGTGTCAATAATTTTTAATAATTTTAAATACATGAACTTGCACTGTGTGTGTGCGTGTGTATGTGGTGGCCGCGGTAGCCAAGTGGTCAAGGTATCGGATCATGGCTGGCGTGTCATGAGTTTGAGCCCAGTACCACTAAAAACCCGCCATATAGGAGAGCTATGCAAGTTAAATATGTCGAGAGCTCAAACGTCCTTCCGTGAGAGTGGTGTGGTAGTTAGGAGAGGAGGTGCCAGCTCAGGTGTCGCCCACGTCACTTGACCATGGTTCAAAGTTTTGAGGTCCGTCACCAAAAGCACTAGAGCATAGCTGAACAGTGCGACGTTAATATTCACTCACGTGTGTGTGTGTGTGTGGTATTTGCTTATTGTAAATAATTTATTAAAAATCGAACCATTTGTCCCTCGTCCCACACTTGTCCTTTTAACAGAGAAAAAAATGACATATGGATTAGATGTATTCTTAGAATTCATGGGGTGCTCTTTCTTGGATTATTTGCTCTTCTCTGAAGTAGTTTATTTCGATCAGAAAGGCCAGTCAGATGTGCCGGTCTGGAACGAACAGAAGATATTGCTTTTAAGACTCCAACATGTTCTTATAGAAGAAGTCCGGTCAGAGAAGAGCTCAACGAGCGAAAGCAATCAATAGAAATGATTTTCGTGCGGGACAATTTTCAGCAAGGGTTCCAAAACAAGAAGAATGTAATCTCAGAACGTAGAACATCGTTCGACGTATGCTCATTTTAAAAGAAACATACATACTTGGAATTTAAAGATAAACAGTTGTCAAAGGAAATATTCTAGGTCCTAATTCTCCAACAAAATCATCAGACTATGAAGTTATAAAGTTCTGGAGCTACAAAATAACAGAATTAACAAACTATCAAATAGTAAAATTGCAAAACTAATAATGATTAGCATTCTAATTATAGTTATAAAACTAAAAAGATAAATGAGCTAACTAAAATTATAGAAATATGTAGAGAGTAACATTTTTAGTTTAGTACAGCTTTTCTCAAACTGTGGGACGCATCCCCAAGGGGGTCTGATATCCCTTTGTGGTAGGCGAGAGCATTCTGAAAAGTCGAAAAGAAAAGATTTTTAAAAAAATAAGTTTTAATTTACGGTAAGGAAGCAAATTAAAATACATTCTGACATAATAAAAACTAAATAAACATTTACACTGATTAAATATACTTATAAATGCATCAGTACTGCACAATGTTTTCGATCATTAATTTATCAATACATTAAAAACATGCGCAATAATTAGTAGTGCCTTCCATGAGCTTGTCGTATACAAAATTTAATATTTATCTTGATAATTTTTATGGTTTATAATTAAGATCGTACTGTAACTTTATCGTCAAAGTACATTTTTATTGCATTTAATATATTGTTATTGTAGAGGGTGATGAAAATTATGATTGAAAATTGGTTTGCAAACATTGAAAGTTTGAGAAGCACTGGGTTAGTATTAAAAAAAATTCCTTTGCTTTAAACGAATATATAGATTTCGTTCATAATTCAGATTCAATGTATTCAAATCTATGCTTATCCCAAAAAACAATGCTTCTGAAAATAGGAGATTCCAAGTCAAATGAAGTATGAACCTTTTCAATCGTGCATCACAGTTAAGAAGTTGGATTAACCGATGTAATGAGTGGAGGCTCTTTTCTCAGAGTGTCCACTATCAATAATGACCCATGCATTCGTGTCATGATTACACGTTAAATCGTTTATAATAATGAATCGGGTGTTATGAATGAAAATCGGACTATTTCTCTGAGGAAACAGGGCACTGTTAAATAAATATTGGTGATAGATCTTGTAATTTTGAACTTTGCTCAAATGACAAGGATGATACCTGAGTTGGCCCCTACTGCTTATAATTCCACACCACGCCAACGGGAGGACTTTGAGCCGTGACAGATTTAATATACATTATCCCCTCTCTACAGCGAGTCTTCAGAGGCACCAGGGCTTGAATTCATGACACTCCAGCCACGAGTTCATGACCATGAACACTCGGCTATTAAACCGCCTGACCGTAATTCTGTTCTCATGTTTTACCCTTAAATCAGCTGCCTTTTTAACTGCGTGAAAATTATTCAACCATTTTAACTAATATCATCAACTGGAGGTATTTTTCCAACATTTTATTGATAATACGATTTAGTTATATCGCAATTAACCCAGTAGTAATGAAAAAATCTTCAATAGTAAATAAACCCATATTTGATGAAGTGACACGATCAAAGTGGATAGAAAGATTCAAATTCGAATAGAATTTATCCACTCGGAATGAAATTAATCCTCTTTTATGTGTACATATTTGGATGATCAGTTGTATAGCTTTGAATGACTCCGTAGTGTGTAAGGAATTTTATTACGTATTTTAACAATGAAGTCTCTGATCTCAATATATAATGATAGTCCTTAGTTATTCTAATTACTGTACTTGACTCTGAGGGTGTTCATTTTATGCATGATGTTCCTCAAGGAGACCTGTGAACGCCTAATACTATTGTCGGTTTCTACTAAACCATCTACGTCTGACTATGAGGTGCAAATGTCTACATTGATTGCGAGACAATCTCTGTAACGTATTGGATGGCAATTCTCGTTGTCATATTGCACACTGTGTAACCAATATATTGGGTATCCGGAAAGTATGACTACTCCTTCAAATACTGATTTTAAAAAATTAAAGACATTTACTTATGATATTCACTTATTTTTGTTTTTTGGAAGTATCAAAGTTTTTTTTACAATGCCTTATTGCATGATTTCAATATATGCACCTAACACATCGAGTCTATATATGATTTCTTGCAACGTTCTAAGAAGCATGACAAGATCAACAATCTGACCGGACGCTGTCATTCGACTTTTCATTTTACTAATACAAGATTAGTTACTGTTTCTCCCGTATCCCTACAAGTCCAAAAAGTAATATACTTAGAGATCTACGTGACCACGGCGTTGGACTTCTTTCCATCCATCGCCCTGGGGCCATTATCTCTCTTCCCAGTGGCGAACACGAAAGGGTCCCCGGGTAATGAATCCCCCCACAAATATCTTGATTTTTTTCAATTGATTACAATTCTATGTATATAGCACGTAAATTTAATTAAAAATTCTATATTAATTGTTAATTTTAAATAATTTAAATAATTAATTTTATTAATTACTGCTAATTATTTATTTATTGATCAGTTTTCTACTGCTTTTTGTTCCCGAAAGTCGACAAAATCAAAAGAATATGTTGGGTGGTGTATTGGCGCATGATACGAGAATGGTGGACTTTCTAACCTTGACCCGACTCTCCCCCCCTTGAAAAATTCCTGCGTGCACTGCTGTCTGTTCCAAATTCCAGAGAGTTGATGCTCCATTTACGTTGCACATTCGTTGCAGAATTAAATTCTGCAAACCATGCTGGAACTTGTGTTTGTCCAAGAGGTGAAGTTATTTTGGAATTAAGTTTGTAATTCATTAAACAGAAACTAATCTTTTCTTTATGGAACATAAAAACAGTAATTGAAATATTTTTTGCTTTATTTTCAATTTTTGAAAGTGTAGTCACATTTTTCGGACACCTTATGTTACGTCGGTGCAGTAGCCTAACGTACATCCCCGCAACCTCTGACTGCCGCCAAGTATCGCTTTGTAATATCCAACTAGGGGTCCAAAACTTGACATTGCAGGGGGCCCAAATGTTCTCCGTTACGCCACTGCGTTGGTGGCTTTTAGAGATATAGAACCATACTTGATATTCACCTGACAAAATTTCTTG
Organism: Trichonephila clavata; assembly: GCA_019973975.1. Lineage (NCBI taxonomy): Eukaryota > Metazoa > Arthropoda > Arachnida > Araneae > Nephilidae > Trichonephila > Trichonephila clavata. The sequence continues at coordinate 24,162 of BMAO01028242.1, read as the reverse complement.
TAACTTAGACCTCTTTTCTAAGATAAAAAAAAACCTTCCGAATCATCGAATTTACTTATTGGGCAGTCTTTCAGACAGTATCGAAGTGCTTTTCAATATTTAAACAATTGAAGACTAATTGGAGACCACAAGAGAATAAACATTATTGATAAACTCAGGACCCTGTCTGGTTCTGCCGTGATTCATCTGCAGTAGATTGCAACCCATGTGATTGTGTCCCATTTGAAATATAATGACATTGTTGATGACCTTGCGAGGGTGATACTTCAATGACTCAGGTCAATGGGGAACCTCTGACGTATCTTGAACTCTACTCGAAATGTAAAGCTTCCATAAACATCGCCTGGAAGCAACCACCACTTATCTTATTCAGTGCCCTGGAGCGTCGATCAGTTTTAAAAAGTTGGTAAGAAAGATCAAACTAATTTCACTCCACTGTCTACAGAGAATTTCAAATCCCTCAGATTCACCCATGGTGCCAAGACTTTTCCAATTTTCACCAAGTGTAATGATGCAGACGCTACACTACAACATTTACTTGACTGCGTTCACTTGGTACTTGAGTACCTTTTGAATATGCCTATTTTGGTTTTAGATTGTTTTAAGAGTGAAGAAACTCAGATATCTGGTCTGATTCAGACTAGAGAGATAATAAATACGGCATTAAACATCTTGCCAACGGCATTCTACAGCTACCCAACATTTGGGTGGATCCACGGTAGTCTGGTGGTTATGGTCACGTATTCGTGGCCGTTGTGTCATGAGCTCGAACCCCATTGCAAATGGAGACCCCTCCCCCATTAAGAAAGGCTGATGCACGTGTTTAATCTGCCAAGGCTTAAAGTCATTTCACTTACGTGGTGTAGAAATTCAAATAGTGGGATGCCAGCTTAGGTGTCGTCCGAATCATCAGACTGTGGATCACAATCACGAGGCCCATCAGCAATAGTTACTTTTTGTCCGTATTTCTTTATAGTTCGACATTATGATTACATATTGAAGAAGCATAGTACACAGTTTCACTTTTAATCTATTAAAAATTACTTTCCCTATATATGTTGCCATTATTTCATTTACAACTCTCATATCATCATTTCAATTTATGCATCAATTTCGAATTCATCTGTTGAATAAATACTTCTTTGTTAAATTTTAAGTGTAAGCTTACAGATGTGTAAAAAGAGAGTATTTACACAAACAAAAGTTTTTCCAAACAAAAATATTCAGCTAAACAATGATATAACCAGAAAATTTTATACAATAATAAATCGGCATTAATTGTTCTTACTACCTTTAAAGAGTATAAAATTCAAATCAATATGAACACGTTGAATAGAGTAGTACTAGCGCACGTATCATTAAAGCGTTTCATATCATTATTAAGCTTAAGTTGTCTAAAGCTTCTTGCTAAATTAATAATTATTACGTTTAATTTCAAAATGTACATTATTACGCGACCAAAATTCTCATACAAATAATCCTTTTAATATGCAGTTTATGGCTTTTGAAACAAACTCGTTTGATTATAATGCAGCTTATATATGCAAACCAGCGACATTTCCGGACCATTATTTTGAGAGCTGTTTTAATGAGTATTTATTGACGTGATTTATGAATTTATTACTATGTCTATTTATTATGAATGTAAATAATTTAATTAAATGCATAAGGTAATTAATAAATTACAATTTTAATTTACTAACATAATTATGCATTAAACATTTCACAACATTATTTCGTTTTTATTATTTAGATTTAGAGTATAAAAGGAATTAAAATGCAAGAACTGTTTTCCTACAATATAAATATCCAAAAACAATGGTTATTGATGAAGGAGTTCTGAGTAGTGAATAACGACATATCATAACCCAAGCTCAATATGCCCGCCCCGTCAAATCTGGCTGATCCAATATTTAAGAAACTTTTTTTTTCAATAGGGCTGCGCATATTGGTATTTTAAACCTTTGCAGTCCTAGTATATTCCCCAGGAGATGGTATCATTTTTTAGCGCTGCACCATATAGGCAATACGAATTACAGCAAGCAATTTTGACGCTCAGTTTCCTCCACAGAGGGAGGCACCTGAGCTCTTGACGATGCGTACTTTGTACTAGGATTTAATTTTGCCGAGAGCCTCCAAGCCAAACAGACACTCTAAGGATCTTTCATATGCCGTATAATCATGCGACATGGCCGCTATCGATATAAAGAAAATCCACCGATTTGGCTTGGGGTCGAACCCGCAACCTTAGGCGTAGAAGGCCAGTGACAAATCAACCACGCCACCCAGCCGGCATATTTAAGAAACTGTTTAATTTACCTGATGTTTTTTCTCATAACCTCTCATCGCAATACATTCTAAATTGATCTAAAATGCATGTTTTCCTTCAACAAAAGTTAGTTTGTTTTTTAGCATAATAAAGCTCTAGTACCCAAACTTCGCTTCCCAGCACAGTGGCAGTACTTAAAAGAAAAATTAATTCTTTTATTTCATTTTCCCCATTTTCTATATAAATGATAATATGCCTTTGGAATGGATCTATCCGCGTCCTTCCTCTAATCCTCTTGAGAAATCTTTGGTCTATCAATTTGAATTTAATCTCAACCAACACTTTGAAGAAGCAACCGTGATATGCAGATTAGGTGGGATGCATATAGCCAAGGTTTTCAAGATAGATAGAAAGAGTTAAGAGGAGATATACGGATACTGAGGCATAGAGAATCTGGCTAAGAGGAGAGATAGCTACCAAACAGGTATTATTCTGCATTAAGTACGTTTCAGAGATTAGATAGTTGAAGGTATTAAAGTGACGATTGGTCACCATAGTTAAATTACAACTCAGATATTTAGAGAAGCGGATTGATCCTAAAAAAAGGAGGATCGAGATATAAGAAATCTTTTCATAATTCGCGTCCCTCGTTGTTCATTCTTCTATTGTTCTTATTAGGAACATCTCTTTTAGTTTGAATTATTGGAATTTTCTGTCTGTTGAAAATTTGTATGCTTAATAAATAAATTGGATAAATACGGTTAGGCGAGGCTGAGAGTAAACCTTGCCCCTTATACCTTTTCCGCATATCAGTAGGTTTTGAACTTCTGCAACAACAAAAATGATGCGCCATAATACACTAAAAAGTATCTCAAAAGTAGCCAGTGTGATTTCTTTCCTTCCTTAAAATAAAGGTATTTCTCAGAAAATTAAACTTTTTAACCCCATTCAGTCTTTTTCGAACTTCCTTCTAAAGTTAGAAACAGATGAAAAAATTTATGTTGCTATAAAGAAATAAATTGTGCTGATTTTGTATCTTTTTGCATAAATTTTTATTTCTTTATTTCTCTGTGGAGGAATCTCTCCCGTAAAACTGAAAAGAAAGAATAACAAAAATATTTCTTTTAAGGAAAACAAAATCATTCACTCAATTTTTAACTCCCAAGATATTTTGACTTGATTTGCATTTTGTATATTTATGATTTAGGTCATAGGAAGTGTTATTATGGGAGAAAATATTTCAAATGTGAAAGAGACATATAAATTCAATGCCTAACTTCTTTACCATTCTTTTCAGTGACATAAATATTTAAAGATAAAACTGAAAGCACATAGCAAATTCAATAAATTTAGATGTAACACAAAAATGCATTAGGATATTAGAAATATGTTTAAAATAAACTTTGTACAGTGTATCTACAATTTTTAAAATATTATTTTGGTTTTTGACTAATTGATTCAGCTTTCCGACAAATTTAATTGTGATTGCAGTAGTCGAAAAATAATGGCTAAGAATCCGTGACCGTTGTTTTGCTCCTCAAAAAATTGACTTCAAAAACCATTGCTAAGCAAAGCTAATGCATTTTGTGACGGGTTCTATTCACGACCTTACACTAATCTTCTGAAGAAAATACTTCTTTAACAGTTATTTGAATTTAAAACCGCCTTCCGTAGAGAGAGCTTGATTTTATGCTAATTTGACTGCTGTTTAAACCCTAGAAATGTTTGTATTAGTGTTACTCATTGCGCTATTATTAAAGTGGGATTAGAAAATTGCCTTTCCAAAACTTTGATGCAAGATCTAAGAAATTTTATATTGGAATATAGCCGACCATGGAAACACTATATGAGTGCTCTTCTTTCGGATCAATTCCAGATAAGTGTTTAATTATTTATGTTAAGAACCTAAGACTGTGATCTAAATTAATTGCTCCTATTATAATCGTTGCTTGATCATAAATTTATTGAACCGAAATAAAAGTGATTATTTTTATAATATAATCGGCCTGCTGATTCGATGTCTTAAACTGCATCTGAAACTTTAAGGTTGCGATAATATTAAATATATCTAGGTTCAAAGTCCCGTGGTGGCGTGTTGGGGAAGCTTGGGTAATAAGGAGCCAGCTAGAGTTTTATAATCATCATTTGAACATTGTTTACAATTTCGAGGCCCGTTGCTTCCAAGAGGGAAATAAATTAACAATTAGCCAGCCCACAATGTCAGCCAGAAGCTTTTATAAACGACCACTGGGCTACCATGTAAACTTGAGATAAGCAGAACAAATCACCTTAAAACGATCAAACAAACTCAGCTGAAAGATTCTCGAAACTATTCACGTAATATTTTGCTTACTTGGCCAGAGCGGACGTGGTCAGAGCGGACAGTGGCTATAGCGGACTCGTGAGAGAAGCTTGGTGGGCAGAGCAGACATTCTTGCACCTATTGTGCTGTTTCCCTAAATCAGTCACATGCCATCTATTGTGCAGTTTCGACCCTTCATTATACTGTTACTTACTATTAATTTTTAAATATTTCTTGAAACTTTTATTTTTATTACATTTTGCTATATTTAAAATGCATTCACACTATAATATTTTAACAATTAATATAAGTAATTAAATTTGTTTAGTAAAAATGTATTTGTATTTATATATATACTTACATATGTAAATTCTTGTAATTGATAACCGAGAGCAAAAACAGAAAGCTTCAGTTAAAAAAAAAACGTTATCTCACGTGAAAGAGATTTGCCCTTAAAATACTGTATTAAGTTATATTTGAGATTTTTAAAAGCATTTATTTACTTATTTATCTGCTCTAAAAGGGGGGGGGAGGATGTTTCCGCTCTGACCACGAAATATTATGTATCCTCCCTGACCACGTCCGCCTTACCCACACCACCAAATTTTTTAGCCTTGACAACACGACTCTACTTGACAATTCTTTACCAGCATCCAGGTTCAAACTACTGAACCGTCGAAAACAACGCCGACCACGATCTCGCAATCGTGAATCTATCAGTAATTATGTGCGAAGGAAAGTATGAGAAAAAAGGTTGTTTGTGAAAAATAATCACCAGCAGTCCATCATTAACTCTGAGATGCGCTTATTTTAAGATCTGTATGTTCAAATCCTGATTTCACTGGAGACTTCCAATGCAAAAAAAAAATAGAATCTACTACGCGTTAAATGAAAATAAGCCTCCAAATTATTCTGTGGGGAAGCAATCAAGAAGAGAGGGATTTGCCTCATTGCGTTGTTATTCAAAATTTAGTTTACTCTAAGAAACAGTCACATATTGTACATGACCAAACAATCAGAATGGCTTTAAGTTTTTCATTTCGATTTTTTTCAATCTTGAATAGTAAAACAACAGTTGTATAAGCAAAATTAAAAAATAAAAGTCAATTTCATAATCCTTATTTATATTTTATAATTAGTTTTACTAGCGACAGAGATATCGTAATATAAAATTGATCCATAGCTTCAAGTCATCACGTGGCGTGGTGAAGAAGGAAAAGAAATTAAAGCTGAATTATCTTTTTTACTTTTTTCTTTGTCTAGCCGTAAGCGAAAAATACCGTAAAATCCGTCGTATAACGCGCACATTTAACACAAAAAATAAGGTATGAAATTACGAGCACGCGTTATACACCTGGTATAAAAATGAGAGCTTAAAAAATAAAAGAAAAAGATGAGCATAGAAAATATTAGACTGTTTTTAATACTGTTTTTTTTTTGTTTGAAGAAATAACATTCCTTACAAACTTAAAGGTTTGGAGTTCTAAAAGTAAACTACTTTTTTCTAAGGCTTGGCTTAATACCTTGAATAAATGACTTCAAAACATCAGAACAATCTGAAGTACCTTTCAGGTTTCCTTCGTAAACAATGGGGGTACGTGTTATACAGTGAATGTACCTAAAAATTAAAATTGAAGCTTGAAAGTATTGGTGCAAGTTGTACGCCGGATATTACGGTAATGAGATCAATCCTCCATTGTAAATATTTTCGTTAATATAATATCAATACAAATAAATCGATTACATATTGAATCATCTAATAATTGCTCTCGATATTTATTTAATGCTCCTGATCCCATTTTGTATAATTTAATTTACATCGATTATTCAAAACGTGTCCCGGATGAAGCTAATCTCTGAAATATCATAATATTCCCATTTTATAAATCCATTGAATTGCAATAATATTTATAAATTACGCGAACGGAAAGACAGAGATAACATTCAAGTATTGGAAAATTATTTCCCCCTGTTCGGTCAAACGTCTCTTAATCCTCACCTGATGAAATGCATGTCGATGTCATATTCAAAATAACTTATTATTAATTCCAGATATAAATGGTATTTTACTACTTTCAACCACTTCAGGGACGTTACAAGCTCTAAAAAACTCCTGCATTTGATGCAAAGGCATTGGGTGGGTTAGATATCATTCTTTATGAGAACTCTATGTTATGAAAAATATTTGGAAATGGAAGGAAGAGAGAATAACAAAAGAAAAGGGAATGTGCATAATAATCCCATTTCCATGTCAATATCAAGTGTTTTTCGACACAACTTCTTCCATAAACAAACCAAGAATTTGAATAAAGGAGTAGTTTGAGATCTTCATGATAAAGAAAATGATAGCTACATATGTTATGCATTCAAATATGTTCGTGTAACGCCGGGTTAAATGAAAGGGAAAGAAACCTGTCTCACAATGAAAAGAACTGAACAAATTTTGAAAAAGGGAATTTTAATGACATAGTCATAGAAATCACTCACGTTGCGCGCTTACACACACACAAAAGTGCTATCGTCCTGAGAGAAACAGGAAGATCCCATGAGGATTAAGTTATTCACTCGGCAAAAGCCCGCGCAACGCCGGGCTAAGAGGAGAGGAAAGAAACAAAGAAGTCAAAATAATTTCGAAAAATAATATTGGAAGTGTTGATTTTGTGAAATGAAGGGAAAATGTTAAACGAGAAAGCCCGTTCAACACTCACATCGTACGCGTACACACCCACGCAAAAGTGCTGGCGTCACGAAGGAAGGAGGAAATTAATATGGGGACTAAGTTATACACTCGGTAAAAGCCCGTGCAATGCCAGGCCATGCAGGTAGTTTGTATATGAATTCGCTACGACACGTCACACAAAATCTACATAATATTGTTCCTTAGTTTATAGCAACGTGTATTTAATATTATAAAATGTATTTAAAAAATTACTATTGATATTATGTTACTGCGTCAGTTAAGTAAACACTAAGCACTTCATGATAACAAATAGTTTAAGTAATTTAAGCTAGTATGAGTCATTTTTATTTTTAAAAAAGGAAGCCCCAAGTTACCTAAATCCATTTATCATTAATATGACAAATGCCCCTCTTTTATTTCTTTTTATTTAGTTCTGTTATACAGTGGCAAATCATGTTTATTGTGACCAATTACTAATATATAGAATAACCCTCTTTTTCAAAGAGGATTACAACTAAATGACTTGGAAGTGAGTCAGAAAGATTGCAAAAGGGTTGTCCCAGGCATCTGATGCCACACATTTAAAGCGCAGTACGTCAGACAGCAGTGGTAGGGTACGCCGTCTAGTTTCCAAATTATGAAAATGGTGATCAAAATATTTCCACAATTTTTTTTATTCAGATCTTATGAACTTAAGGGCCATCGGAGAACTTCCCCACGCTCCTCCAACTAATTCTGGACACACAGCACGTGATATTTTCCTGCTGAAAAATCTTCTGAAGAAGCATAATCAGCATGTGTGGGTGTAAATAATCGACAGTAGATGCATAAGCCAATCGTTGATTATACTATCCAACTGTACAAAAGAACCCAGGCAATGCCATGTGACGTGAAAACCTCCATATCGCCATATTGTGCTTTTACAGAGATGGTTTGAGAGTGCTCGTTCAGAACGTTTCTGATCTTGATCGTCCATCTGCTCAATAGATTTGAAAACATTACTCTTGCTACCCGACCAATGCTACCTACCACATTTTATTGGCTAAACGCTGTTTATATCTGAGGTAGAGGATGGTCATAGTAATTTACTTGAACCCTTATAAATCATTAATGTTTAATATTTAGGTTAATTATTAATTTATAACATATCTTTTTTAATTAGATTCTTGAAGACAGTTAAGAGAATTGTCTTATTATTATTAAATTATTTCCTTAAATTATATTTCTGAGTTCTGTTTTTCTAATATTACTTATTATTCTTTAAGAAAATTTTTAAAGCTTTGCAATTTAATTTCAATTACTAGTTACAATAATCCTCTTTCTCTGAACTGCCTCTTTATTTTCTCTCTTCTCAAAAATAAAAAAAAGCCTTTATATTGCTGAGTACATAAGGTTTTATTCCATAAACTTCCTGTGAGCTTTTTGGACCTAATAATTGTTTCAGGTCTGAATTCATTTGAACATCCGTATTAATAATAGAGAAACGTAGAAGTGATGAATAGTATGCTAAAAGGATAGTTAAAACACTTGAATAAAGATTTAGCTCCAATATCGATATGATTTGAAATTTTTTTCAAAACCTTTTCTGAGGAATTTTAACGCATGATAGATAATTCTGGTATAATGAAGCTTGACTCTTTTTTTAAACTCTCTGATAAGAATAGTTTTTTCTGTTAGTGTAAGACTTAAAATATTAATCTTAGTTCGATTATAGAAACTTACAAAGTGTTTTGAAATTTTCTGTATTGAAAACCATTTTAAAACAGTTGTATAATTTTTTATGTGATACAGCATACGAAATAGAGAGAAAAAGAAATGTAATATTTAGTTAAAGGTCATTACATTTTATGAGTGCTTGTAAGCTAATGCATTAATTCATAAAACATAAGACAACGAGTAGGTTGGTAAAACGGTTGAGAGGAAAAAATAAATAATGAGACACAAGAGTAAAAAAATTAAATGAACATATTTTTAAGAAATAAATAACGGTAAAGTGTTTGATGACAGCCAATAGATTGTACTTTGATTGATAACATTCTCTACAAGTGTTCAGCAGTTATAATTCTAATTGTGGATGTGCATTAAAATAACAGTCAATGTTTGGAAAGCTACCTAGGAAAGTTCATCAATTATACATAGGGTGTACGGAAAAAGAATTCAATATACAAGAGATGATGAGAAAAAAAATGTTACAAGCCGCAGCATTTGAAAACTACATATTGTGAAGAAAAATGGTACTACTTGTTATACAGCTGGTTTACGGGTAGGTAGTGAAAGTTCCCAGACGGTTCAGGACGATGGAATTGGCAAGAGCTTAGGAAATTGGTCTCGCTTGGAAGTGCGAGCCGTGATTCAATTTTTATGGGCAAAAAAATGTATCCGCATTTGACAGTTACTGTCAAAACTTGAAAGTTGATGGTGAAGAAACAAAGGGCGAACAACATATAGCGAAATTATGTCCCTCTTTTCAATCAGGAAGACATGATGTCGAAAACCGCAATATGGCAGGGAACGGCCGGCCAAGTTCTTCAATGACAGAAACCAACATGGCACGAATTGAAATAATATTTCAAAAAGATCGACGGGTAACTCTGAGTGAAATCTCGTCAGAGCTAGGACTGAGCTATGACAGCGTGCAGCATATCGTTTCTGATGGGACAGTGCTGTGAAAACATCCACCGAGACGTGGCTCAATGGACAGAAACCTGATTTCTATCAAATATCTCTTTATTCGGCTTGTGTAAACTTTTTTCTAAACAACCTGTGTATTTAAAAAATAGAGAAAACGACACCTTTGATTAACGATGCTGCCACAATCTGTCAAAAGAGTTAGACTTATTAAAGCATTTGTAATACAAAAAAAAAACTTATAATACAATTTTCTTTAACGCGGGAGAGGGAGGGGAGACGCGCGCTCTAAACTAATGTTAATCGTATCGCGGGTGACTGAGTCAGCCCAATCCTTTTTTTATAATTATTTTTATTGTACACGATAAAAATCGTAATTCCAGTGAATAGTTTAACTAAGAGAAAGTACACTCACCTACTTTTAAAGACTCTTCAATTTTTCTTTGATAAAAAATATCAATTAAAAAGAACCAAGAAGTTTCAAAAATGTGCGTGACTTTAATAAAGAAACCAAATCGCAGGCACTTTGCGCTAACGTTACAGGAATGTTATTTACAGGCAAAATTATCATATTTTGTTCAAGTTATTGTAGTTTTATTGTCCTTTGATGATTGACAAATAGCGCTTTGAACTTTTTCTAGCTTGTGTCTTTTTTGACAGCACGAAGTGTGTCTTGGTACACTACAGGCTTCATATTTTCCTTAATGGAGTTCCTTAGCTAGCATTTGAAGATTTTCCTCTCAATTCATACATTTCATGCTCATCGTTTTTCTCAAATTTATCCTCGCTATCATAATTGTTATGCCTTTTTTAAGTAGGTTCTCCTCCCTTGCTTGATCAGTTTCAACTTCCCCTTCAATTGAGATCACAGATGGCCATTTCTGTGCCTATATTCTGCTCAATTATGTTTGTAAACTATAATAAATCGTATACCATAACAACTTAGCAAACCACTAATTTTTTCAAAGGGGGAAAAATGTAGCATGTTCATAGAAAATATTTTGGAACAAAAGTGGCGGTTCGGGAAACTCAGTCAAAACAAGTACCTCAAGATCGTAAAAAAATTAATTTTTAACACTCCCTAAAAAGAGGAAGTTATGTGACAAATACATTTTAATTCTCATGAAGACTACCATATAGGAGGATCTTACCAATGTCATTGGTAAGAAATAAACAGTTTTCTCAGAATTAGCAATTTCTTTAGCTAGAAGTTCCCTGTTTCCCGCCCGACCGCTCGCAGGATAGCCACGAAAATCAATTACTGTGAAGCGTATTGAAATTACTTTTCAATTTTAGAATTTATCCTTTTAAAATGATGAATGAAATAGTGACGTATTTTAAATATTCTACCTTGAAATTAATATATGTTTTATTCGGGAGCCTTTGTGTACATGTACAACATAGAAAAACACTAAGGATGACCTTGAGCGGTATTCAATGAAAGAAGTTGCTATAACTCTATGGCAGTGATGATGAAACAAAGTGTACCATTTAATTTAATCGTGAATATGACCCATTTTGGTTTTGGAGATGAACTCCCACAACTTTTCCATGATCTTAAAATCCAAGAAATGGGAAAGGAAAATTCTGGATCAGTGATACTCAAACTGCGGCCCGACGGTCTTTTCTGAGTGGTCCAGTCATTGCCTATTGCACTAAGAAATTCAATTATTTAAGAACAATGTAGTAAAGACTTAGCAGGAAATTTCCATGCAATCAAATCTAGGAATTTTGTTATCAATATGCGTTTTTATTGTAGAATTAAAACAAGGGACTTCGACATGAATGAAAAGAGATCGAAACTACCCTATAAGTCAGTAAAATTGCATAAAAGTAAATATTCTTTCATGTGATAGAGTGGTTAATATAGTATTTAAATGAAAGCCAAAAATAAGTTTTATGTTTCGAACAATTTTACTTTGTCTAATGTTGCTTGTCTAATGTCACATTTAAAATTATACTCAACTCAAGTAAGCGTATAATCTTAATCAAGGTGTTGATATATTTTTTTAATAAATATTCAAAGGACTTAGTTTAAGTAGTGTACTATCATATATAGTCGATTGATCCCTTCTCGGGTCACCATTGTATATTTACTTACAGCAAACATGTACCCAATAGATATAGTTTAAAATCGATCTACATCAAAAGTGAATTATCAATATTATGGATGGGAAGGAACAAAGAATTCTTTTCTCGAGTGTTACTTTCACTTTATTCGTTTTTCAGTTACCATGAAAATGTCAAAGTTAACTATTTTCCAAAAGATCAAAAATACATTCCACGTTTAGATGGAATATTTGCTAAAAACCAGGAATCCATAGAAGCTATTTCAACATCCTTATCCAGGTTTTCTTTCGATTTCCCAAAGCTAATAATTTTTTTTTTCAAAAAAAGTTATCGTGAGAAACTAGAAAGATTAAATTTCAAGAGTTATGGCAATACGGATGACAGATATCACTGCTTTTTTCCCCTATGTTCCCCATTTCAAAAAAGGGTCTCGTAGGAAATATTACTTATAAGGAACTCCAAATAGGCTCACGTTTTCAACAGTTATCAGCCTTTCAAACTAGATGCCGAAGTTTTTACATCTTTCGTTTTTTTTTTAATAGTTTTCAGTTTTTCTACTCTTATCCTTTACTTTAGCTGAATATAAATCCAATAACTTAAAATAAATACTATGAAAAAGAGAGTACATAAACTTTTTTGCTTTAATACAGTATAAGGATTTAATCTGGTCTCCTTAATCCAATATCATACACAAACGTTTATACTGTAGAGTTCCGAAACCTCGGCCTAATGTGGACCGAGGAGAGACTAATTTTGCGAAAATGCCGGGTTATCCAGAATGGGAATATAAAATAATAAATGTTCTCAGTATTCATGGGTGTATGAGTATGAAATCATGAGTATTCTCAGAAAATATTGTACTGAGCTTGAATCAGCGGCGTAATGTACACCCCCGCAACCCCATCGATGCGGGGATTTTCAAGGGCCCGCTGCCTGATGCTATGGTTTTGCAATCCGTTGTAAGATCCGGCTTGGGCCCAAAACCTGACTTTGCTAGCGGCCCTAAAATTCTCCGTTACGCCACTGACTTGAATGTATTGTTTTCTTAAGAATACAAAAGAAAACAAACTGAAAATGTATCCTTAAACATAGGAAAAATACGTGCTTTATGAAAGAATAGAGCACGTTAATTACATAAAAATGAAAATTATTGAATACGTAGTAACAGTAATTTACCTAATCAGACACGCCTTAAAAAATTTCATATTTCATGAAGACATAAAGCTCCCTAAACATATATATATATATACAATATATATATATACACACATATATATATACACATATATATATAAATAATAAAAAAAGATGAAATAAAAATAATAAAACAAAAATTTTCTTCCCACAAAGCTAAAAGATAGAAACTGGATTCTAAGAAATATGACTAGAAAATAAATGGTGGAAACGAATATTGTCGATTTTAAAGTGGCAAAATGTATCCTCCATCTTTCAAAGAATGCAACAAGTTAAAAGATTTCTACAATACGTATATATATATATATAGTATAATAAAATGAAAAAATAACAAGACAAAATTATACAACCAACAAAGTTAAAAGATAGAAACCAGATTCTAAGAAACATAACTATAAAATAAACGATGGAAATAAATGTTGCACTGGATTTAAATGAACGTATGTATAACAGGAAACAAAGGTAGAACTTTTAAAATGGAAGAAACTAAAAGAGTCTTAGGACTAAAATGGAGACCTATTTTGATTTCTAAGGCTGGCATTCAATTAGGACCAGTGAAATTAGTGTTTAGCATACTTTGTGGTGTCTGGGTCCTATTTTGGACCCCGCTCACTCTGCCCGGCGCGTCTCTAAGTGTGGAAGAAAACATATCATCACCAACACAAGCCATAGAAACAATATATTTATTCAGGACTGACAAACACTTAAACAATCACAAGTTTAATTAAAAGTAGAAACCTAGGAGTGATATCCCAAAACTTCGATTAATCCTAACACTCAATTCTAATACTCAAATCTAAGTAATCTCGGCTACCAGAAATAGACAAGGAGACGAACACTAACTGACCTCAGGTCGGTACTGAATCTATTATATTCGATTGTCAATCTAACCATTTACTCTTATAATTTATATCTATCAAACGCGCTCTAAGTTTGTGAAGTAATTCTCCGGCGTACTTACGTGACAGCTTGGCAACTCCTTCTTCCTTACATTTACAAAATCTATATAGACTTTATATTGTCGAACTAATTAACATGTAACTATCTCGTGTTTTTCCTGAAAAGGCTGTGAAATAGTATAAATGCTTGCCCCAAAGTTTCCCAAGAGGATTAGTACTGAAATCTCGCAAATAGCTCCGTCACAACTTTAAGAATCACCTTCCCTGTACAACAGAAATTTTCAATGTGTTTCGAAAAACAGAGCTATGTTAAAACTATCACACGTGTATTTTGCACCAGACAGTAAAATGAAATTAAAGTGTGAAAAGATAGGTTTCCATCAAAGAGAGATGAATACAAAAAAATAAATAATAGTTTGAAAAAAATCTAAAAAACAAGTTTTTATAGTGAATCGAACTAAAGAGTAAAAAAAAAAATTCTTAATATAGGAATAAAATGACTAACCAGAAAATTAATGTCATTGTGGTAAAAGCATGGGGTGCTTTGTATTACATTTTTAGACTAATTCAGCTTTTCGGAATAGAAGTTAGAAATTATAACAATTGATACATTTATAGAACACCCCACGCTTTTACCCCAATGACATTCATTTTCTCGTTAATCATTTTATTCTTTATTAAGAATTATTTTTTTACTTTTTAGTTCGATTCAGTATAAAAGCGTGTTTTTTAGTTTTTTTTTTCAAACTATAATTTATTTTTCATTTTTTAGTTCGATCTACAATAAAAGCGTGTTTTTTAGTTTTTTAAACTATCATTTATTCATTTTATCCTTGAGTTTGATAATTGAAGCTGGAATTACGTGGTTGTGGAATTAGTCTTGCTCTTCAATGGATATTAATTAACGAGTCTGAAGTGTATTTATTCTCTCCGTTTATACGAGGCCTCGGATCGTTATATTAGATTCCGTCTCTTTTGAACAGGTCAAACAAATAAAAGTGTGTAAAGAAGAAAAAGTTCGAATTACAAAAAATTTTAATGTATCATGTTTTTTTACGGATTAAATATTATAAAATTCCTCCTTTTTGTTTTTGTTTTCTTTTTTTCCCATTTTCATGCGTTGTCATCCACTTCCGAGCTATAGTCCGAATTTCAAGTCTCTAGCTCCTCGGAAAGTCACCAGTTTAAAATCAATTACAAAATTCCACCCGGATAGACATTAAAGACAGCGAGTTATTAAAAACATGGTAATATTAAGTATCAATCGTTTTTTCACCTTTTAAACGTGTTCCTTTCATGTTAATTCGTATAATCATTTCTAAGTGTATTGCTTTATAAAAATAAAAAATATTTAGCAGTTAGAACGCAAATTATTTTTTTTTCACATGCTCGAGCCTTTTTTTAATTTTCATTTTCAGAAAAATTTTTATATTATGGATAGAAATTGCTAACACTCACCCACCCTCCACTTTCTCAGTTATAGAACACTTCTTTTGTTTGTTTTATTTATTTTAACCACAAGTGTATTTTATACTTGCATATATAATTAGCATTAAATTCGAAACACTTTAGGGCCTTATTCTTTTAGTCGCTAAATCTGGAAATGATGTAGGAAATTAGTCGCCATGTCTGAAAATGGTATATGGAACTAGTCGCCAAATTTAAAAATGATATATGCAATAAGTCGCCAAATGTGGACGTGATATATGGATTTGTCGCCAAATCTGATTATCCTTATTCCTTACGATCCTGAAAAGGACAATGGAACAAAATTATGAAATTATTGTATTGTTATCGGTCCTTGACAAGTGTGCGAAATTTCGAATGAATCCGATCTTTTTAAGTGGGTAAAAATCGAGTTCTAAGATTCCGTTACATGCAAGTGAAACTTATAAAAGCGTGTTAATAAATTTTAATAAAAAACTAAGCAAAAACTTACATGCAAGAATGATAACCAAATGAGAAATAAATAACAGTGCATTTTAGTCAAACATCGCGCGCAAAATGGCGTGTTAATATTGAAGCGTTAACACAGAAACAAAAAATAGTTTCGCCACCCAGATTGTTTTATTAAAAAACTAAGCAAAAACTTACATGTAATAATGCTAATCAAATGAGAAATAAAGACAATACATTCTAATCAATGCATATATATATATATATATATATATATATATGTATAACGAAAATTAAGAAGAATTGTTTGCAAAAATTGGCTACTTTTTTTAAATAAATGCTTTTTATCCTTTTGTCTTGCATACTGTACTCTATGTTTTGCCGCTTCGTCAAGAAAACGACGAAGAAACAATAAGTCCCTTCCCCATGCACCTTGTTCAAAATATTGAGTCCTTCACAATGAGATATTTTAGGAGTTCGTATAGTATCCTCAACGCGTTAACGTCTTAATTGTTTTCCAGATTAGAAGTTTGATGTCAGAGAAAGCCTTGAACGGGTCTACACGTAAGGTTTTTTCAATCTTTAAGGAAATATGGCCGTGTTATCGGGACGGTAAGGTTATCGAGAGCCAAGTTTTCTCTCGGGACTCTACTGTATCAGCTATATTGATTATAAGGTATATTATGACAAAACTACAAATACAAATTAGAGATAGATTTTCAAAAGCATTTGCTAATAGAAAACTTTTTTGTAGCCAGAGTAGCGGAACGGTTTTAGTCACGAAATCATTGTCGGTGTTGCTTCTGACAAATCCACGGTTCGTGCCCTGATAGTATTAAAATCCCATCTTGTAGTGAAACTGATGTTCATCGAATCTATAAAGGCTCAAAGTCACTATGTTCCAAAAGTTAAAATAAATATATTTGTTTTAATTTTTTATCTTTTAATTGTTTGATACGGTTTGGTAATAGTTTTTCAGTATCGAACAAGATTCAGTAAAAAGGTGAGCAGTGATCTGTAGTTCTTAAACTCATTGCGTACAAAGGGAGGATTTGATGTACATTAACTCTCAATCAAGAAGCTCTAAAGAGTCTTCTGTTGATGTAGTGTAAGAGTTTGAAGAAAAATGCTCTAAGTCAGGAGTGAGTGGACAGACTTTTACATGACACGGTCTACTTCTAATTTTTCAAGGTGTTGCGGTCCACTCTGCGGTGGAGGTGTGATAGCAAAAAAAAAGAAAACTCAACAATATTTATATTATAATAATAATAAATACAGAATATGTACTTGCCTATATAAGTACAATAAAAAAAACACTTTCCTTTTTCAAGTAAAATGCAAAATACAAAGATAATAATTACGCCCACAAACTTAATATTATCAAATGATGCATTTGTTATCAAGCAATTCAAAATACATCAAAAAATAAATCATTTTCACTGAAATTAGTTCTCGTAGTTAAAATCTCGGCAGAAGACATAGTCTGCATACTATCCGTATCAATCTTGAATATCTGAGTATATAGTTACTAACTGTTAATCTTGCAATGCGGTCGGTTAATCTAAGCGGTCGTCTGTGAAACGGGAATGATACGTCGTTTTAATTATATCCATTGATGAAAATGTAGATTCACACAGGTAGGTATAGCGAAAGAACAATGTTAAATGAATTGCAGCTTTTTTTACTATATTAGGATATATTAGGATTATTTATTAGGAACTTTACTTCGTCTACTAGATTCCAAAAGTTATTCTTTTAAAATTGCGTCCTTTTGAAGGAGAAAAATTTTGTGTTTCAAGAGAGATAAAGAGAACATTTAACATATATTTCTTTTTCTACTATTTTGTTTTGCCGAGCTTGTCTTGCTGCTCTGTGTGTCAACAGTATGACTTTAAACACTGTACTTCTAGAAACCTCTAAAAACTGGGATGTTTCGGTCACACTTTCTCCACCTAGACGGGCTCCCACAATTAGACCTCTTTGAAAATCTAAAAGATCCAACATTTTACGATTTTGAAAAAAAAACAAGACTTACAGAACTTTGATAAAGCTACCGAATACTACCAGAATATATATTTCTATTCAAAAAAATCTGGTGGCTATTATTGTACTTTAATGCTTACGAAGTGCATTAAAAATATATCAATTTTATTCACGGGTATTTCCTGTATTTTGATAACCTGTGTTTCTGTGTTTCTTTTAGTATACACGTCTAAGATCTTATGTGAAGGCGGTCACCCCAAAATGTCTTGGCGGTCTACCGGTCGATCGCGATCGACTTAATGCCCATCCCGACTCTAAGAAATTCAAGTGTCATCTTCACGTGACTGTGGTTCAAAAGTATGACATCCATTCATCACTAACCCTCCTTATGATTCAAAGTGCAAAGTTACAAATTACTAAATCTATTAATAAAGATTTTTTTTCTATGCAGAAGTTTAACAGCCATAGAATTTCTTCTAGAATAATAAATCATACGCGAAAGTATTATTAATTTGTTTTAAAATAAGAATAGGAACGAATTTTTTAGGCATAAATGTTTATATGTATTTTAATTGGTATAAATTTGCAGAATACTGATTACACATAAGCTTACCATATTTTAGGGGTTCTAATCCAGGATATATTTTTGAAATTATATAATAGTCTTAATGGTTTAGTAAAACACAAAAATTTATTTATACAGTTATATTTTGTATTAGGTATAACCTTTTTAGATGTATGGTACGTTTTTTTAATTACATTATAAAATTCACAAAAAAAATTATAAACTTATTTTAAAATTTAGGGGATGTTGAGCTGTAGATATTGAAATTCTACTGGTTTCTGCCGACTAGATGTTACCCATAACTGTCAAAACTCAACAGTAGCAGATATTCTCGGGAAAAACATCACAAACTCAACTTATTTAGAAATATTTCAACATGAAATATCTGTTTTTGAAAAATCTTAAAAAGATTGTCTTTTACGTCTCTACAATAGTATTCGGTACCTTTTGAAAAATTGAGGCACAAAATCGCCTTTGGATTTGTGTTACCTATTTCAACAATGTTCGTTCCTCTAACAGGACAATATATCTAGAATCTATCTAATTTTATTAAGAACTTTCGCACTCTCTTCTAAATTAAAACAGGCAATATCCATTCATAAATTTATCGACTAAAACTTACATATATTATCGAAACTAAGTATTCACAACTAAAACTATAAAAATGCCTTAAAATTAAGAGTTTTTGTTCCTAAACAGCATTATATTCTTTAAGAAAGCATAGTAATTTTTTTGGCAGAAAATGGAAAAAGTTTCTGAATTTCATTCGTGAAGTTGATAAACTAATTCTAAATATATCTGATTTTTTTTTCTGTTACTGTGATTAAATTTCTCACTTTCTAATTGTAAAACTTTTCTTTTTTTTTCTTTTTCAAATAGGCTGCATTGCAGACACGGTCAGTCCTCAAGTGTAAAAGTCAATTCATCGGTGGCACCATCTGCTGGCTGCTCCCGCTGTCAGTTTTTGACACTCTCAATTCAATTCAAGCTCTTGTCAGATATTAAATATTGCCATGATTTGATTTTGCCAAAAGTTCCGAACCCAAATCGATACTAAATGAATCTTTTACATGTCATAATCATCTGACGTGTGTGCCTACGATTTTTCAATCCAGAAAGTCTATTGACTCAGCCGTGTTAGAACCCGCAACCTTGAACTTAAGAGTAGGTCACTCGACCACTGAGCAACCAAGCCGATTTTAAAAGTGCATTATTAAATATGCTCAACCATACAAGAATGTTTAAAAAATTGATATCAAACATAGAGGCCTAAAATTTTAAAAAAAGGTAATTTCAGTCATGAAATTCTCAAAATTCCGGACATTTTTGCAACCCCGGACAGCACTAAAAACCCTACATTTTACGAGCTTAATTGAATATAAATAAAAGAAATCAAAACAAGTAATAAATATTGATCAATATGTGCAAATACTGAATTTACTTATTTTGATATAAAAGGTAATAAAAAAAGAAAAATCACAAAAATAGTTCAATACAAGTAAACACATTCAATATAACACTACTATTTTTTTAAAAATTAGAATACAACATAAGTTATTAATAAAAAAAGAAAGCTATAGCTTTAAAATAAGTAGTTTATTTAAAATAACGGATTATCTCTTGCTGAATAAAATAATCGTAAGATAAGAACGTTTTTTGAATTTATAACATATGTAATAGTGAAAGTACTCTGAAAGGTATTCCTGAACAGGAATGAAAACTCTTCCCATTAGCAATCATGTATAAATTATTTCGACATTTTCCCTCAAAAATAAAAACCAACCTATAGTTTTGAATATAGTTAGAGTTAACAAGATCATCGTTCTCTCAAGTAATAGGATTTTCTTCATAAATTACAGTCTATTTCTTTCGAAGCAATTTCCTTTCTTGTGTTTTAAACTAAAAATATTCAAGAATAAGTGGAATTACAACTAGTTCAATCGATGTGTGCTTTTACTTTTTGAATGATATTAGCATAAATTATTTCAAAAACTTAATGAGGAAATATCATGCTTATATACAATAAATCTGTAATTAAAATTTAAAATATACGCTGCACTATGTAAGAGAAAATATTCAAGAAATATTTAAATCATTATAATAAATCATTTGGTCATTTTAATTCCTGATCATTAAAATCATAAACCATTTGAAATTCATGTAATTTTTTTCTCTTTGCTTTTTATTTTTCATGTCCATTAAAATTTCTTCTTTACTAGTTTTAAATGTAAGTTCAAATATTTTAGAGTAATGATATTCATAAATAAGGGAGAAATTTTAAAGTAGTTTTTTAATATTGTTCAGTTAAAAGAACACAAATCTCGCCTAATGGACACCTTTAGAAAAGGTGCACAAATTATGCTCAGCGGGAAACTATTCGCTGTTATTTGCTTAGATTACATTTTAGCCAATATACTACAGTAAACCTTATGGAGGATGACCGAAATAGTTGCAGTTGGTGATATTTCGTCTCTGGCTGATAGCAACATTCGGTAATTTGTCACTTCATCTAATAGAATAGTGTAAACTCTTTTCCGAGTTTGTGGGAAAATTCAATTATATTTTTTTAAGAAATTAGTTTAGTCGTATATTTTTTTAAAGGGTTCTCTTATAAAAACTTTTAATTATCTCTCTATCTTTCAAAAAAAAATATTAATGATATTTTAAATCTCTCTGTGAGTGAATTCTAAAAAAGTTTCTTAAATACTTAATATTTAAATTAATTGCAAATGAAGTAAAAAAGGAAAATTTAAGCTATCGATTTCAAATCAATTAATGTTTTAATTAATTAAGAATTTAAATTACAAAAGAATAAAATGTTGCAATAGCTGTTATAAGAAGACTATAATTCTGATCATCTATAAAATGACGCTCTCTAATAGAACTAATTTTTCTCTCCCCATCTCCACACATCTCGCAAGGATTTCGAGGCCCTATCTCTTAAGCTTCTAATTTATTTATTTTGGAGAATCTTTTTGCCAATATCTCAAAAAGGACCATTAAAATCTTCCGAATTAATCAAAATCCATTAAAAATATTTCTTTTAAATCTTGGTTTTGGAATCATCGGCCGTTTTCATTTGAGGACACTTGGTTATTATGCGGCATTAAATGGTAAGTTTGGTCTTATTTTTAATTTACAAAAATCTATAATAAAATAATCTATATTTATACATCTTATTTACAATGATATTCAAAACCACATAGCATTACATTATACATTTTGTGTAAAAAAGTATATTGGCTTTCTTTTTCAGCTTTTCTTTTTTTTCACATTTTTTACATCTTCAAAACGTGACCTTTCTCGACAAATTTTTTATCTTCCAGAATACTAGAAGGAAAACTAATTCAACCTTTCTTTCCATGTACCTTTTTTGTGTGATATATGGAATTGATACATTTCTTCTAAATATCTTTGTATATGGAGATTTTATCATTAAAAAGACTTTTATTATTATATAATGTGATAATTAAAATGTCTACAATTGTAGTAAATAAACATCTGCACTACATTTTACTTCTAATATCAACACTATGCCTCTCTAACCGCCAATCTTGATGGTCATTTCCATATTCCTCGTCTATGAGTTTATCTATTTCTTCAGATAAAGCCTATATATATATATATATACCTTTATTTCTTCAAAAGAAAATAATTTAAGGTATCTTCAAGCTTGAAAAGGTTTATTCGACTCACAATTTAAAAAACTGTAATCAAATAAAATATACTGTGTGTGGAACTGCTAAGAAGAAATGTTAGTGTTCAGTGCCTCGAGAAGACAGATAAATAAAATGTACTTTTCCAGGAAAATATATTAAACATTCTTTGCAGTTTGTTGAAAAAATAATTTCCGCACATGGCGCCATAGAAATAATGAAATTTTTACCCACGTTATCCACATAAACAACAATATAAATATCTAAAAATGATAAAGTACAATGCAAATGATAAATGTACAAATGCACACAAATTTGAAGAAGTACACTATGATCACTATAAAGTAATATATAACCTATATTATAAAACAATAGATTAATTGCATCCTGGAGTCTAAAATTAGAACTGCAGAATGCGAATTTCGGGCAAAATATTTACCTTGTGTTCTCAAAAGAGGACATTGGGCACTGATGAGTTCATTTAAAATGTAGCAACACTCATTTGCAGCATCATGGAAATTTAGCAACATAAGGGTTTCAAACCTTAACGTATACACATCACCATCTATAAATTCGTTACTTTAATCACTAACTTCCAAGGTCCTTTAGTAGCCGAAATATATTTAGTTTGAATTAACGCCACCCTAAAGATATCGAAGAATCACATCCCGACATTTTAATTCACAAATGACGAAGATGATACTTGACCTGTTCCTCACTCTTTTAACCACTCCCGAACTCTCCCTAGTAGAATCATTAAAATATGCAAGCGCTTAAATGGTTTTTACCCCTATGAATTAAGATATGTATGTAATAGCTGCAGATTTTTTGGTTGAATATTGGGTGTGTGTGTGTGTCATCGGCCAAATATGAAATACATCTCCTATTCATTTCAAATATCGCATAAAAAGGCTCGTGACTTTTGACACGTGCTGAGGCTAAGAATGTGTCAGTTTGTGGATTGTTCGGGATTGTCAAAATATGTAATTTTGCTTAAATTTGTAATTTTCACCAAAAATTAATTGTTTTACAGATTTGCATGAAAATGGAAAAGCGCACTGTAGTGTCGGAAAAGGAATCATGTTCTTTCGACGTGAAGGAACTATCGACGACGACCTGCCCAAAATTTAGATTAATGCTGCAAAAAAAAACTTTTTCTTAACCAGAAGTTAATAACTAATGTACGAAAAGCCAAAATGACTACTTGGAAGAAATCCAAGGACTATTGTTTGCTGAATCACTATGATGAAAGGATTGTGGAAAACAAAAACTCATTTAACTCTTCAATAAAGATGTCATTATCATATAGTATTACATCAGTTTTATATTCTCAGTTATTTAACGTTCTTCACACAAGAAGCTCTTTGGGCTATTGGATACAGAGGTCGTGATAGAATAGTGAAAAAACATTCAATCAAATATAAAAACGTTACACGTCATGGCATTGAACTGTGCATCTACCTTAATAAACCCTCCCAGAAAAAAACAAAAAAGTATTAAAAAGGGCATTGTTGTAAGACCTATGATTTTTTCCGAATGCTAATATACTGGCACTTGCAATGAGTGGGAAAGGATGGCTTCTACCAATGTGGAACTTCTGAAGGAATTTTAAGACAAGTATATGCGAGATCACAATTCACTTTGTGCCTGTCTTAGAATTCCTGACCACGAAATTCCTCACCGGTCAGTTGAAATTGCTCATTCCAGTGGAAGCGACCAAAGATTCATCAACTGTATGTGGTAAACAAAGTGCCAAAGTAAGAACTGTCTTAGCGTGAAAAATTTAATGAAATGTTATTCAAAATGTCATTCAAGCCTTCCATGTTGCAACACGCACACACAAGAAGGTTAATTATAATTTCTGTTTTTATATATCATAACGTAGCCGAGGCCGATTTCCGTTGTCTATTTGTATGTAGATTTGTCATGGGGTTTCTGGATACAGATAACTACATCTTCTTTAGTTTTAATATTTTATTCAGGTTAACAAATATTTAATATTCAAGCTCATTTAGAATAA